>JAVSBS010010615.1:0-175397 GCA_033124195.1 Coracias cyanogaster
AAGGCAGTACCTTGTTTTACCCTCGATCCTCTCCCCTTTGGGAGGCGGCACGGACGCTTGCGTCCGGACCGCGACAACCTTCTTTACCAATGCTTAACTCACCAGTTTAGGTTTTTATAGTGCCACACAGTGCAGTAAGACCCGGGCACATACCTTGTTGCAGAGCAGAAAAGTTGTTGTTTGCTTTTGATGTTTCTTTTTATCTCTTTTCAGGGTCTGTACAAGTCTTTATGGTTATGTGTGATTGCAATGTTACAGTTGAAAATTTGTTTTTTAAAAAATATAATTTTTGGTCACTTTAATGAATTGAGATAGTCTATAATCTAATACTGGAATCGAGCTGGCATACTATGAGAACTCATTTTTTAAGAACATTCTAGTTACTTTAGTGTGTTCCCAGATTTATACTTAGTAGGAAAAGTTTATTTGGGGCATTAAAAAAAGAAGCTTTATAAATATGACCACATTCCTGTCAAGTGTGTGGCTTTCATAACTTTAAATGTTAACATCTGACAATGTTTCCACGATTTTCACTGAATCAGGTCTATCAGGAAAATTATGATATGGTGTTTTATAACAGGTGTTCCTTACAGTCCAATCAACAAATGTCTGTTTTCCTCTAATAATGTTACTTCACCTTCATCGTAAAGTGCCTCCGCAATTCTACATTAGTTCGTTGTTTACGAGACTTCCACAGAATGTCCTTTTTTGAAAAAACTTTCATTTTAAAACTGCAGAGCTGCAATTTTACAGCAGTGTTAAAGAAGCTCCTCCTATTGCGTTTTCCTTAGTCTCAAATATCTGAACAGACTTCAGAAAGAATTCAGTGCTTTTTGAAAATTGTTAGCCACTAATGCAAGTAGTAGATACTCATTACTTTACCTACAAACAAAAAAAAGCAAATGGTATAACGCAAAAGAACATGAATATTTGGACCAACACATAATTGCTTATTTTTAAGCAGACTTTCCTTCTGAAAATACTAAAAAAATATATATTTATATACTAGTAGTGGCTTGTTTCTTTCTTTGAGTGCAAGTTTTCATTGCCTTGTGATATAAAGGTAGCCATGGTAACTTAACATTTTAATCACTCCTCTGCCATGAATTTCTTAAGTAAAGAGTATGTAGAACCTGCACTTGATGGCTGAACTAATTAATTCTGCTTTCTTTTAAATACTATTTCAATATAACTGTTCTCATTTAAAAATAAAATGCCAGATCTGTGAGGGAGACCACAAATTTGCATTTGAAATTTTGTTGCTGGATCCATCTGACTGAATGATAGGGATTTTCTGCATTTATAAAATCTTCACCTTTCCTGGACAGCAAGGGAAATCCCATGACTCTAAGGAAGTGCTCCTATATTTCATTTAATTATACGTCAGCAGTGGTTCTGCAGGCATTGGCCTTTTGGCAGATGCAGTGTCTCAGAGAATGCTAAAAGAATACTTGAGTTAGTAGTGACTTCTGGTTTTGCAACAAGCTATGCCAGGCTCTTCTCAGTGCTCTCAAGTATTTTTTAGCACAGAATTGAAAACAAATGTTGAACTCTTTCCCTAATCCATAAAAAATTTTTGATTGCTGTACTTACGTGGGAAACGAGCACTCGTATGTAGTAATGTTGGTAGTTATTTTGCAGGGGAAGCTTTTCAATACTGAAAATGAACAATTTTCCTTTAGATTTTGGATTTGTGAATGCTCCAAAACACTACAGAGTGAAAAGGGGGTTGACAATGGGCTTTGTCATTAAGTGGTACTTTGGGTTTATACTTTCCATATGAGCTACTTGCCACGTGATAACTTTATTTAGCTGTGCATTTAGTTATTATTATTGAAGCTCACTACTATAATTGAACACAATCTGTGGTCCCATAATCATTTAAGTAATCCTTCCAGCAAAGTCCTTTCACAGAGGTATGTGCCACATGCTTCATACTCTGTAACTGCAGTACACCAGCATCATTCCCTCCCTAATAAAGAATGTGATGTTCTTTTTGTTTTTCAAGGGTTAAGTTTTAATTTGCCTACGTTATTTTTCTACTGTCTTAAATCAGAAGCCAAGAGCTGTTGGTATCAATTTGAGTTCTGATCACCTCGTAGATGCTGAAGTTGACACATACCCAGCTGGCTAACAACAGAACAATGCAGTCTCTTTGCATCAGCTTGAGTATGAGACTTTTTCAGGACAGTTGTAAACCTCTTGTAATAAGTCTCCTCAAAAACCATTGGGATCTTCTTACCTAGGGATTCTTCAGACTGGTTTTTTTGGATTCTGCCAGGAGCCCGTAAAATTAGCATGGTAGGCTTTTACTTATATTTGTGAAACAGTTGTAAAACCTAGTTATTCCACAGCAGTTAAGAGTTGATAGTCTCTTTTTTTAAAGAAACTGATTCACATCAATCATCAATTACCTGGAAAAAAAAAAAAAAAATTGCTAACTGTATGGAGAGAGCTTACTATGTAGGATTCACTTGTAGACCAGATCACTTAAGAATTTTTGGGGCACACTGGTGCTTGATTAATCTTTGAGTCATGTGCTTGCTCTATCTCTGCTACAAGTAAAGAATTTCCAGTTCCCTTTCCTGGGTCTTGCCAGCGTTCAATGCCTCCATGCTAGAGAAACTGCTTAAGGAATCAAAAAGTTTGGAGTAAATCCATCTCTCTGCATTAACAGAGCTTGCTACGGCATTGTGCTGTAGCCTTCTTACTCAGTGCTTTGTACTGGGGCTTTGAAGGGAGGAGTAGGAAATAGAAAGGAGGTTAAAAGGATTATATGATTTTTGTTTAGAAGATATTGTTGATAGGTAATAATTTAGGCAGGGAGTTTCACTGGCCTGCTGCAGCTGATAGAAACCTCACTGAAACGTGTGGAATTAAGCCAGCCTTTGGCATTTTGTCTGTTTTATATCATGTGATCAACAGCAGTCCATCGTTCTATACTCGTGTTTTGAAAGGGTCATTCAGTCAGTCATAGGAGGGAAGTGGAAGGATGGGTGACTTTAGAGTGGCATAGCTTGCTGCACTTGTAAATGTCAACGCAGAGATGTTATTTTAACGTACGTATTTTGGAAGTTGGGAAAGACGGCTCTGTGGCAGTAAGTGCAAAGAGTTAGAGTAGCAAAGTGCTGGATGAGTTGAGTGTGGAGAATTTGGGGAAGCAAAGGCTTTGTGCACCTGGTATGTCTTTTTGAAGCCAAAAAATGTGTGCCTGGTCTCATATGTGGGATGTCAGCACTTGTAGGTGTTTCTTGTATGTTCACTGTTGGGAAAGAAGCATACGTAGTCCTTTTTCTGCAATTGTACTTTTATAAGGAAATACGAATTTAAACGGGAGAGCAAACACATCAGCATTGGTCTTTGATTTTTGTAATATAGTAGAAAAAAAAAATTGATCCAGGCTTTCTGCAATATTTCTGGACAGACGGGTCAGGAATTATTGTGAGCACTGTGAGTGCCAGGCAGCATGCCTCCTAAACTCGCAGAGCAGCTGAGCAATTTGACTGTGCTTTTTGCAGACTGGCTGCCTGGGATGTAGCCAAATTAGACAGCCAGATTCTCAGTCTTGGTATGTAAATAAAGGAAGGTTGTGTCCCTAAGTATGAGCCCCTTAGACTAGAGGGAAAACAACTAAGAGGGGTTAATGAATGAATTCCCTAAACCACAGTGTGCTAGAAGAGGGAGCAGGGAATAGGGAAGAATAAGTTGCCTTTTTTTTTTTTTTTGGGGGGGGGGGGGGGCCACGCCCCCCCCCCCCCCCCCCCCCCCCCCACGCCGAACACTTAATCAAGTGGAGAATAATCTGAGAGTCAAAGGCCATTAATTATGTTTTCACTTGGTATGAGTTTTGTTTGTCTGACAGATCTCTTAGGCAGCCATGCAAAGAGGCTCTGATATGTTGAGAGCTGTTTGTATTCAATATATGAACTGTTACCCACATCTCTAGGCAAAGAGTTCACACAGAGAAATGGAAATTCACCTGCACTTCTCTAAGGTGAAGGAGCCAATCCCCAAATGGCTGCAAACTGTATGTATGTACGAGAACTTTGGATTGCAGAATAGTGGAAAATGCTGAATGTGCAGAATGGCTTAATTTCCTGTGTGCAGGGCTGAGCAAGGTTATTAAGAAGCCCTTTCAAGTTTAAGATTTTCCCCAGGGAAACTCCAGAAACACAGCTGCTTAAAAGGAGAGAAAGAGAAAGAGGGGGGGAAAGTAAGCATAAAAAGGGGCTGAAATATGCCAGTGCTGGCTAAGTGCTGTAGAGAAGCTCGAGGTGGTATTTTGTACAAACCTGAGGTGAGGGAAGGCAGCAGGAATGGGAGGAGGGACTGAGCTCTCACCAGTGCTGGCTTTTGCTCCTGATTCCTTACTCAGACATGTTGCAGATGTAGAGGGTTGCTGACACATGAGAGAATGAAAGCTGCAAGAGCTGAGCAAGTGTTGAATCAACAGCTCTAGCTGAGAAAAGGCAGAGAGAAGAAAGTATGGGTTTGTTCTCACTAGTGATAACGTAGGGAATCTGTACATGTGAAACTTTGGTCTGATGACTTTGCTGCATCGTTGAAAATACCAGTGTGAGTGGAATCCACTGCCTGCTGTCTAGTACACCTAAAGGCATCTTGTTCTGAAGGAAGAGGGCATTTCTAGGGGAAGTAAGAGCCACAGTCAAAGAAATGCTCATGATAGTTTGGGTCAGACAAGTTCCTTAAAAGGATAAGATTTCTGACAGACTTTCTAGAACTTTTCCAAAACAAATAATGAGAAAACCCCTAATGTGATGTAGAAATTGAGGAGAAAGCAGCATATGCATCAGAATCCATGTAATATTTGAGCTATCTGAAGCAAAGTTAATGGATTCAGGAACGCTTTGCAGAGTAAACATTCGGTTTCAGTAGTTTCACATGTGTCCCTAAATAAGTCCCAAAGAGCCAAGAGCAGGGAACAACTGGTGTCATTGCTAGTTTTGGACCCAAACATCCACGCTGTCCCTCCTTCATAGACAGGTAGCAGAAGCAGTCTGCTTCAGAGCAGCTGGAGCCAAAGACTGCCATGAGCTTACCAAGATCTTGAAAAGCTGTGGCCGTATATGTCTGGCACACTGAAACTTGAACTGAGCTGTTAGGTGATGCAGAGCTTGCCAAAAGCTCCGTTATTTCTCTACAGCACTCCTTACTCTTCAGGATCATACTCGGTCTTTGCATGTGTGGAAGTGCTTCTCCTCATACACTATAGGTCTAGAGCTATTAAATTAGGGAAGGAGATGGGAAGTTAGTTTGTGGCTGAGAACTCTGATCCAATTAAATATCTTTTAATATATGTTTTCACTCACAACTGTGGAAAACAGTATCACTGGAAATTAAAACAAGAATTATCATCTTCCCCTGCTCTTGACACGGAGGAATAGATTGTCCTTTCCCACTGCCAGGGTGTGACAGTTACTCTGTGCACTATTCCTGTGTTGTCTTGGCACGTCTCCCTCTAATTCCAGCATTTGGTGTGTTATCACTCTGTGCTAATCTCCAAAAAGGCATTTATAAATAAAACAATGCTCAATTCACACAAAATCTAACAAGATTGGGAAACACTGATGTGGAATTTATTTCCATCCTCCATGTGCTCTCTCAGTGAAGATGGTGCGCATGTACCATACAACTGCTAAAGGCAAGTAAGAACATTTCTCCCGTGTTTGGATCAGAACCTACATGCTAGCACGCTTACAATCCCCCCCTAACTATTTTTTTACCAATACATGATGCCTTCCTACAGTGGGCTGCTGTTAGAGGAAGGCTGTAATATGAAGAATAGTTTCATCTAGCCGCATTATATCTGCATTATGTCAACGTCTCGGCTGACTCAATTCCTTGACCAACTTAATTATTTTTATGAAGAATGCCATATCGTGTCACAAGCCATGAGATGTTTGAATTCTGTCTCTAGAATGAGAGATTAGTTATTGCCATAGTGTCAGTTTGAAAAAAGACCCAATGTCAGCATGTACCTGAGAAAACAAAGAAGTGTAAAATAACTAAAAATGTGTGTATAGTACAGCCTACCAGTTTCAGCTTCCACAAGTGATTGATTTTCTTTGGAAAGGGTAAGAATATTTTAGGTCAGACTTTTTTTGCATTCTAGGATTGGAAAGTTTCATAACCCACACTGTGTTTTGTTATGTGTATCAAACAGAATAATTTTTAATTTTTAATTTTTTTTCTAAGTTACTTGTGGTTTCCCATATGAAGAATATGGGGAAAGGGGTTATAGAATAGAGTCACTTTTAAAGTGGCCTAATGAAGGTCAACAGTCCTGTTATACCAGTCATTTATCAACACACACAGGTTTGCATAATACATTTGTTTTGGAAAGGTGTTAGGGAGGAAAAACAGAGGGGTGAGAGGGAGAAAGTTTCTTGGAAGAAGATACATCTATAGATATATGCTGGGGGAAAAAAAGTTTTTGTTTGTTTGTGGTTTGATTAGGTGGGGAGTTTTTTGTTGGGTTTTTTATGTGTACGATTTTGATATATTTTTAAACAGGTCTACTTTTAAATTCTTTGAAAATTTGAACGTGTAGAACAGTGATACTAACAATATCACAGTGCCTTTGTGCATACAATGGGATTGGATAATACTTATGTTAAGTCTCGTTCCTTCTGGCTCCATTTTTTCATGCTGACAGTGGAGGATGGCATCTTCAATATAAATAACTTTTTCTCAATCACATATACGCGTTACAAATCATATTGTAGGTATTTCTACTTTGGCGTCCATTTTACTCAACTTTAGGTTGCATAATAGGAGAAATCTTTTCTTTCACGATTAGTATTCAGAATCATTTATTTTTGCTTAAACCTCCTTGTTGAATTCTTTAGCAGCTTTAAGTAGACTGAAAGACTAGTGCAGCATTCATCACATTTCAGATGATACTTCAGCCAAAATTTTGAAAAGCATGCAATAAATTTTGTGCCTCACTTTTTTGGATACTCAATAAGAAAAGCCATGAAAAGATAATTTTTTTTTTTTAAAATTGGGTTGTTCCTAATGAAGTATTTTCATTATTGGATTAGTTAGCTTATAGTTCTTTAGCAGAATAATTAGCTGAGCTTCAGCTAAGCCTGAAAATGCCTAGCACTTCTGGAAATAATCTTTCTGAAACTTCCAAACTTCAGGATAAAGCTTTCTGGAGTAAAAAAACTAGGTGTCTAATATGTTTAGAAGTAAATACATTCTCAGTGAGCAGTCTGATATAGTCACTGTGCTGTGATTACAGCCTTTATGACCATGAGAAATAATTCTTTGCTCTATTCAAAATTTGTGCCTTGTGTTTCTGTGTATCATGGAAAGGGGTTTTTAACTTGTAGCAAGAGTTTGATGATGGAAAACTTGCTCATCAAAGCATTATAACAGCACAGGGCACAAGAAGTTGCCTGTGTTGATATTTGAAGATGCAAAACTCCGCTGTGCAAGTGGCAAGTTCTGTCATAGTGGGCTACTCCACTTCTTGGTGCCGTACCTCAAGACAGACATACGAAATGACACTCAAAAATTGCCAATAGTGGCAAAAGCAGTCATTCTTAACAGCAGAGGTGTGTATAAACAGGAGATGTTGTAGTGTAAGTAGTTAGCTGCCATATGAGTGACCTTCAGTTTAATATGCAGTTGTCTGTATTGATTTTATCTTACAGCATGTTATTGAACAGAAAAGTAAGATGAGCGAAATCCCCCGTATTGTTCTGGAATGCTGCAAGAGTCCTTATGTGTATACAGGGACCAGGAGGTGACTCTATGAAAAGAATATTTAGCTGGGTTTTTAGATCATCTGCCAGATTCTAATCTCTGTAGGCATAGAAACAGGGTGGTTTTTTTTTCTTTGACAGCCACGCATCTGAAATTAGAGTTTAACTCCTACAGTTGTCAAAATAGATTTTCTGTGGTGTCAGAGCTTTTTCTAGCATCAAAAGAATATTCAGTTTAAATTTCTTCTCTGTCTTATGAAGACTTAGGTTAGTTTTTTATATAGGCTGATTTCTCGTCTTCAGTTAGAAGACTAGGTACAGCTTTGTATGCCCCTAATTATTATAATTTCTCCTAAAGGAAACAGAGTTTAGAAACAGTTAGTTAGATGATGTGTGCTGTTGGAGGTTATGTCTATACACTTTCCCGGCTGTCGTACTTGTTGTCTTACTTGTTGTCAGTCAGTGGCTGGAGCTCCAGATATCTTTTTACCAAATTTCAATGTACAGACCACCAAGGCAGTTGAATTCTTCTGGACTAACGTAGATCAGAATGAAGATTACTCTAGCAAGAGGATATACTGCTCAACCAAGAGAACCTTCCAGAGTTGTTTCAGCAAATTTATAGTCTGAATATGGGTAAAGAATGTTTCAAACCTTTGTCAATAGTTTTTGATAGAATCTTAACCTTTTTCTGGGTTTTCTTTGTTTTTTATTTTCTTTTTGTCTTCACTATTCCCAACTTCCTAATAAAATACAGCTTGGAAATACATATGAAGTCGATTTAAAAAAAATAAACCAGCACAGCTAAAATGACTCTAAAGACTTTAGTCTCAACACAAATTTATTCCCACAAAAAGAAAAAGGAGCAGCTTTGTAAATTCCTGTTTAGGACTGTGTTATACATATGTTGTATTTGGTAGCCAGATAGACGATATAGAAAGGAAATGCCATGTGAAAATACTACAAGAAATAAAAAAATGTCCTCATTATCTGAAAATAAAATTTTTGACAACAATAGGCTTCTAAAAGTGTGAGGGATACAGACTATACCAAACATTATCCAGCTACAGGTGTGAAAAGAGGTTAGGCCAAATAGAAGTCTCTTAATTAATGCCTTGGACTGAACCATGATGAAATTATATTTTCCCATTTGTTTTAAATCTCCTGGACATCTTATCTCTCCTGCAGTAAAAATTTGAGTGTTAGGATTTCTGATTTCCTTCACTGTAGGTAATTGAAATTTATGCATCCAATTGAAGTCACCTCCCACACCGGGAGTCCATCCATTTGAGATCCTACTCTAGGAAATCAATTTTCTATTTTAGAGGAAGAGGAGCAGGTAGAGATCTCAGTCATCTTGTCTGTCATCCTGCTTCAAAGCAGGATCAACTGTGCTTGCTTCACTCCTGGCAGATGAGTACATAACTGCATTTAAAGATCTCCAGTTATGAAGACTTTGCAGCATCCTCAGGGAAATCTATCCTAAGCTTACAATTAAAAAGATTTTCCTAATATCTAACCTAAATCTCCTTAGTTGTAAGTTAAGCTCATTAAGTCTTGTGGTATCCCAAGTAAAAAAGGTGAAGAGATTCTTTCCTTCCTTTTAGTACATTAAGACTTATCAAATCTCCTCTCAGTCTCTGGTTTTGCTGTAGGCTAAGCATCAACAGCTTATTTAGGCTCCTCTTGTAGGACAAATTTAAGACCTTTGATCATTTGTTGTTGTTGTTGTTTAGGTTTTTTTATTATTATTTTTGCAAATTCTTTGACTTTTTCTTGAACAGCACTGATCAAAAGACATGCAATATTTCAGGTGCTATCTAGATGAACTGTTATTTTTGGAATATAGCATACTTCTATGCCTCCAAGGAAATTGTTCCTTTTCTTGTAAGGGCATGGCGTTTACTGAGTCATAAGAAACTTGTGATCTGCTATAAACTTCTGATCAAGTCTCTAGGATTCCTAGTTTGCTGACTATTCACTGTATTTTCTTTGTGCCACTAAATTTCTTTGTTCCTTTTGAATTGCCTCCACTTTTCTAGAATACTTCTCCAATTACTCATACTTTTCTGGGGGAGTTTTGGGGGAGTTTTTATTTGGACTGCTTTTGTGTTCTTGTAGAACTTCCTTCACTCCTGTGTCTTCTTCACAAGACAATTTGTACTCTTTTATAATCCTCTTACTGAAAACATCAGACAGGATGATAACCAGCGCAGAGAGTGAAGGAACCTGACTTAATGCCCGCTCTCCAATGGCGGATGCTTAACAAGTGTAGAAAATTGTTTTCCATCCTGTATTAGTACTGCATCAGTATTAGTTTACTCTAGTTCACAGGGCTTTTTGTTTGGTGGCTGTTGTGCTATGGTTTGTTTGTGGGTTGGTTTTGTTTTTTGCAAGTTTACCCATAAGAATGTGTCAACAAGCTTACAAGTGTCATCATTTAACATATATCTTTTATTAATTATTTTATCTCTCCCTTTTTTTTTCATATGACTGTTACCTTGTTATAGAAAGAACTGACTGTTTCTCATCATCTAGAAGTTTACAACTAGTTTATCTGTTGCAATATTTTTCCAGGAAAGTAATCAGACTTCTCTGTAACTGTTTGACCATTATTTTATCTTTCTAGTTTTAAATACAGATAGACACATTTTCCCTTTTTTGTCTGTCCAATACTTCACCATTGCCACAAGTTACAAATAGTAATTAACTTTGACATTGCCTCAGTCAGATCTCTAATGAATTAAATCCGCCTGCACTGTTTTGAAAATATTTAACTTATCTAAATAGAACTAGATTGTTCTTTCTATATTTTAGAGAGATTCTATTTTGTCCTGATTCATTGGTATTAATTGTACTGGCAAACTGCTTGCATTTATGCCACTAGTGCAGGCCAAAGCAAAAAAAAAAAGCAAAAACCAAAAAACTTCTTGGCCTTCCTCATTTTTCTACTTCTTGCTCCATACAGCAACAGATCAGTAGCTTCCCCCCACCTCCCTTTGTGTGAATGTATCCTTCTTAATGCTAACACACTTTCAGAATTATTTCAGTTAACTCTTATGACCCTTGTTAGGTCTATCTGTATGCTCTTGGGTTTTATATTTTGTGTACACACTTGTGTTATTCTTTTCTACTTATCCTTGGTTATTACAAACATTTTCTGATTTCTAGCCTTTGAAGTCTTAGGGAAGGGACATCTTGATTATCATGTTTCACTTGCATGCCCAGATAATTTGTCTTAAACTACCCTTTTTCGGACAGTTAAAACCAGTTAGAACCACAGACTTCTGGTTCTTCTTTGTATTTTTCACTCTAACTGTAAAATTTGTCTGTTGGAGGTCTGGCAATTCTTCAATTTTATTGAAATCATACGGAATTCTGCTTTCATGAAGCCTTTGGTTAGTCAGTCATATTCTTTCATTTCAACATGATGGTCATGTTGACTCTGATGGGTAAATAGCAGAAGGGTTACTATCATTACAGTATGATGATACTGAGGAACTAATTTCCTCTATCAAAGGCAACTGGAGACCTCTTTGGACTTCAGGGAAATGTGTGAGCTAAGTAATTTCTGTAGAAAAGGAAAAGGATTTGAGAGGGATGAATCCTACAGGTGAACTTAGTCAATGCATGTGATGTGACAGTTTAAATATTGCAATTTGTTTGTATCGTCAAACTGAAAATATATAGAAGCTTTATATTGTGCTTTTCTTGGGAGATTACATTTATTTTCCTTCTTATCAGATTGTAATGTTTCATTTGGGTGTGTTTTCCCTCTTTGGCTATGGAACATGAATCTTGTGAGAACACTACTGAGTTGGCTTTATATCATAGAGGAAACTGTCCGGAAAAGAAGGATGAAGGGAAAATATTAATTATATTCACTTCTATGAGAACAAAACAGTGATTGCACGTGATTGAGAATTATATTACTGATCCATACATGTTTTAATGTGTTGTTGGGTTATTTAAGGTATTCTTGTGTTAATTACTGCTACCTATGTCCCAACATCAGGTTATCTTATAGCAGCTAATATCATATGTGACAGAGAAACTGTTTCTGAAAACTCTGGATGCAAAAAGCAGGGCTGATGTTTTTACTTTAAGAAGCCTTTCATTTCAGGATCTTGCTAACAAAAGATTGTACACACTGATTTTCCATTTATAAGCGCATAATTTAAATTTTCTTGCCTCAGAACAGTTCCATTCCCTTTCCTATTGAAGTTTTTGTAAGACAATGTTAAATTAGATGGGTAAATGAGATGGCAAAATGACTGCTGAAAAGCCACTGAGAACACACCAATTTCAACCATTGCTTGTAGTTTTTCAGTATTAGGAGAAGACAGCAGATGTTCATAAAAGCTGAAGTTTTGTGTCACAGGAGTATAGGTTTTCCACAGTGCTTTATGTGAACTACATATTAAATGTATTTGTTCTATGACATAACTCAAAAAGGTCTCTGGTGGAGGTTGTTTATTTGTTCTTCCTTTTCTTAGTTCTCACCTGCATCTGCAAAGGGCTATCTAGTTTTTTCGATGTTGGAGAATTCCAGAAATGAATAAGTCAGACATTTTTCTTTCTTCTGAATCATTTGCATATAGTAAATACAATTAGCAAATTCTGTGAGTTTGCTAGATATGGCAGGCACTTCATAGATTTGATTGCTTCACATAGTGAAAAGGGGGAATAGCGTGCAATTTCCCTCCCTTATCTTCTCTGCATTGAAAAATGGAAAGAAATACCTTCTTTCAATTGCACAACAATATCTTGCATATAATGTTATTCTGCACACAATGTACTGTATAATCTTAAGATCAATAAATATTCTGCTTTGTACTGAAGTGCTATGCGCATCAAAAAACATGGCAGAAATGGATTTTATATGTATTTTAGATGCCTGCCATACCTTTCATAATGAACAAGATTATAAGCGTATGAAAATGATCACTGAGCATAACTGGGAAGATCAGCTGTATTGGAAATACACCATCTAGAGTAGCTTTATATGCATAAAATATTAAGAAACAATCCGTGTCAAATAATAAGTTAACACCTTTTGGTAAATGTTCTGATATTTTTGTCTGCTGCTGCCACATCACTTTGTGCTGTATGTAACATAGTTTGAGTGTAGATTTTAGTGCTTTGAAAGGTATGTGTAGCATTCATAATATGAACTTTATTTCTTACACTTGTTTGTGACTTATTTGGTATTGAGGCCCTGAAATGCACATTGTAATTATTTCAGGGGGTTTACTTCAGGCTAGTTTTAGTCTCTTACCATGGACTTCATGCCCGTGAGCAATTGAACTACAATGAGTGCTGTCATGGAACGTGTCTTTACTGGAATTTCACCTGGGTGAAATGCAGTCCTTAAAGTCAGAAACTGCTCTTTGGTGTGTGGGCAATTTGTTCACTTGCTTCAAAAGTGAAACTCTGATATTCACAAGGGTTTGTAGTGATAGGACAAGGAGCAACAGTTTTAAGCTAGGAAAAGATAGATTTAGGTCGGATAGTAGAAAAAAGTTCTTTAACATGAGGGTCATAGAGCACTGGAATGGGCTGCCCAGAGAGGTGGTGGAGGCCCCATCCCTGGAGTCATTGAAGGTCAGGCTTGATGAGGCTCTGAGTAACCTGACCTAGGTAGACATCCCTACTGTGTAGGGAGGTTGGACTAGACGACCTCTAGAGGTCCCTTCCAGCCTAAAACATTCTATGATTCTATGATATAAACTGAAATGCTGATGGTCCCACTGAAAGTGGTAAGATGTCTGAAGAAGCGTTATTTTGCTGGAATCATTGTATTATACTTTGAAAATTAGTTGAATCAGATCATTGTAATACTTTCTGTTTGAGCGAGCATTTGTTAGGTTTTTCTACTTTTCTGAAAGAGCTCTTTAATCTGTCTGTTCTCTATAAGGATAAGTTTGTTCTCGGAGAAGTCAAGGAGAGTTTTTCTGTGTTGTGAGGGCACTCTGTAAAGCAATTTCATTACAGAGCTGAGGCGGCAGCATAAAAAAAAAAGAAGCATATCCATAAAAATAATTTACCTACCTTGATATACTTAAAGAACTAGGGGAAAACAATCTTTTATAATAATTTATTTTTTTGTTGAAGAAAGTTTTTTAAAAAAATTGAATAGAAAATATGGACTGAAATGCTCTTCTGGAAAAAATGGAAGCTAAGTTGCGTATTAAGAACACAGACTGAATAGAACCAACATTTAACCTCTCAAAAACTTAGTGTTCATTTTCACTAGAAATGCATTTGAGTCAGAAATAAATTCAAATAACCTTTAACCTAATATAAACTTACTGGAGATTCAAACTTAGACGGAAGTCTGGGAGCATTTTGGGTTTGGAACTCTGGTACAAGGAAGACACTGACAAATATGAGAGTATTCATTGGAGGCCTATCAAGGTGGCTGGGATGCATCATGGGATGTACAAGAAGAGGCTGAGAGAGCTGTGTTTGTTCAGCTGAGAGAAGAGAAGGGACAGGGAGGATGTTAATGTGACCTACAACTGCGTAATGGGGGCTGCAAAGTCCTGATGGAGTTGGACCTGTCTCAGAGGTATACAGCAATAGGTATGAAGCAATAGGTTGGAATATGGGAAATTCCAGCTCAATGTGAGGAAAAGCTTTCACTATATGAGTGGTATATTATTGGAATGAGGCCCAGAGAGGTTGTCTGTTCGTGGAGATGTTCAGGACTTCACTAGACACAGCTCTTGGCAACCTGCTTTAAGGGTACTTGCTTTGCATGGGGATTTAGACTGGAGACCTCTGGAGATTCCTTCCAAATTTCTGTGGTTCTGGGCATCACAATCCAATTACAATTGATTCAGTTTTGTCACATCTTTGCCTTTGTAAGTTAAACTGGCATTAGAAAGACTGATGCATATCAAAAGACCTTTGGAATGAAATATTCAGGAATGCTTCTCAGCCGAAAAGCTGAAGAGTTTCAGGTAGATAGGCAGACTTTTAGGTACTTCTAAAACCCAAATAAATCTTAAGTCCTAGACTTTTGCCCTCTGTTCATGTGATTCTGAAGTTACCTTTTTAATTGGCCAGCAGCTTTTAAAATTAATTTTAAAGGACATAACTGACTTGTAAGCCAAGAAATACACAATGAGCTAGACTGTCCTCATAATTGTATAAGTAAATGCGTATGTTACATGATGGTGAGTCCCATGAGCTGCATATTGAAAACTGAGTTATCTAACCTTTGTATATTCACTTCATTGTTTTATATGCTTGATAAATGTCTACACAGCTATTCATATAGATGTACCTAATTTTTTTTTTTTTTTGTGGTAAAATGCTATAAAATATGGCAATAGCATTGTATAATTTCTGCAAGGTTATAGACGTTTCTATATACATTTTGTAATCTACTATAAACATACAAAACTTTTTTTTTTCTCCAAAATTAAATAAACATCTAATTAAATAAAAATTTTCTCTTCAAAATGGAGTCTACAAATATCTAATCCCAGAGCTACAATTTCTCAACCTTCCTCCTCTTCTACGAGATGTTGCTATGGTTATTACGCTGCTGGGTAGTGAAATGCAGTAATTTGTTTAGCAATTCCTCTCTTCCACAATACTGTATATATAATATGGGAGGCTTGCATTTGCAAAGTGCATCAGTGTGACCAGGATGCTGGTTTTTACAAATACTTCTAATAGAAGTCACGGTTTGTAAAGCACTTACATTTTGGGTTAGTAACAGCAATTCTTATCCAGGAAAAATAAATTTCTGTGGTAGCAAAAAGAAGTTTATAGAAAGCTGTTCCAAGTACTTCCTTCCTTTTCCCCTCTCTGCAGAAAATACAATGACCCTTTTCTTTGATAGAAGAGACAACAGATATCATGTATGATATCTTATTTAATTTCTAGGACATTATTAATTAGGTGGCAAACTAATTAGAAGCTTGAAAGAAGCTTGAGTTATAATCAAGGTTCGATTAAGGAGAATTGTACTGAGATCTTTTTGAGAAAAATGGTGACAAGAAGAATGTTCTTGTTGCAGCTGTTATGTTTCAATATGATCTGACTTCAAATCTTAAAGCACAACTGTAATATAAGTGGTAGGCGATGATAAGATTTGGAAGGGTTTCTTTGAATAAGATGTGCATCTACAAAATGGCACAAAATTTATAAGCCACTTAGTTTATAGGCTTCTTGAAACAGTTGGGCTGCATTGAACAAAGTATTTGAAAATGTAGAATTTTTTATTGTGGCAAACAGGATAAAAAGGTTGGGTTTTATTTGATAGATG
This sequence comes from Coracias cyanogaster, assembly GCA_033124195.1. NCBI lineage: Eukaryota > Metazoa > Chordata > Aves > Coraciiformes > Coraciidae > Coracias > Coracias cyanogaster. The sequence goes on from JAVSBS010010615.1 coordinate 16,015, forward strand.
GTGAGGTTTTAAAGGATCCAGCTGAAGAGGAGCTGAATATGATCCGTGTGTTAAGTAAAGAAGGAGCTCTATTGTGGAGGTGGAATTCAAGACTTGAAAGGGCCAAGAGAAAAGGGACTGATATTCAATAAAAAGATGCAAGGAAATAGGTTGCAGGTTAACAAAGGGTGGGTTTTATTTAGACAGGAAACCCACCAGATTGATGTTTGGGAAGTATATCAGAAGAAACCAATTGTGCTTTTCTTTTTTTTTTTTTTCTCTCCTCTTTATTCAACTCCACCTGGCTGCAAGTTGGAAGGTGTTAGATGATGCTTTTGTGAGTCTCTCCAATGCATTACAGATTTAGCAATATACCATGCTTTTGTTCAGTGATGCATCTTCAGTTCCAATATCTCGTTACGGTTGCTGTTCCTTTACATGTTACAGAAACCGTGTATTCTCTTGCCCAACCTCTGGCTATAGGACCAGGCAGTCCCTTTCTCCCAATATGCAAATTTCATGATTTGACAACTTAAAGTTGGAATATACATTCTAAAGGTCTACTATACCACTTTACCAAGTCATGAGGTTTGTTTTTTTTTCTGCAGTGGATTCTCCTTAGTTTTATTCAGTCTTGTCATGATGTTTCAAGCAATGGAAATTCCACCTCTTCCTTTGGGAAAGTATTTGTTGTATAGACTAATTAATCCGACAGTCAGGTTGGTTTTTCATATTATTCAAATGAAATATTCTTAATTAACCCCCCAGCCCTTCTTTCTTTGCGTGCTCAGCAGAACACATTAGAATTGATGGTGTGTGGTCATTCTTGATGCTTTTTATGTATTATAGCAGCTACCTCCACAAATGGTGTCAGGTGTACTCTGATAGACTTTCTTCTTCTATATCCTGTTTCTCCTCACTATTCGCTGACATATGATGGATAGAAAAACTCTGGAGTCAATTTTCTGGAAGGAAAAAGTAAGGAATTAATGAAAAATAAAATTTTAAAAAGGCATTAAGCTCTACATGAAGTTTATGACGCCTATGGGCTGATTCTACCAGCAACTGGGATGCCAACTATCTGGATTTAGAGCCTTAAATAGTTCCATGTAATCTGAGGGAAAAGAAAACCAACAAGGCAAACACAACTCTGTAACTGAATGAGGTGAAGTCCCCCCACACCTGCACTGGAAGGTACAGCATTAACAATACCCTAACAACCCCTGTACAGTGAATTAAGTAAGGGTCATGGAAGGGTTTATACAAATTGATCAGGTTTTGTTTCACTGCAACATCAGGTGAAAGCATGAAGAGCATTTCATCCTTTCCCTGCTTTCAGCTGTTAGCATGTTTTTGTGCTATCTTTCAGCTATCTCTGTATTGCTGGGGTTTCGGCAAATTCTTCTGTTCCTTTTTAATAGGATGAAACAAGTGTTTTATTGCAATTGTCTGAAATTGTCTTCATTCAGTCTTGCAGAAAAAGTACATCTGTTAAATGCACCCATCTTTCTGAAGTGAAGTGTCAAAAATTGGTGCGTAACTCCCAGACACACAGAGAAGTTGGTCTCAGCACCTTGACTTACTTTTCCTTTTTAAACCACCCAAGATTCTCCTAACCTTTTATTTACTTTACAATCACTTAGTAAATTCATAGCAGACTGAATTCTCACTTAGCCTTCCAGACAGTTTCCTCCGTAGAAGTGTTTCTATATTTCCACTCTATGTGCATTGGCTTAAGCCCATGGGACTTTCCCCTGGGTTTGTGGATACTTACTGGCAGTTTGGTTAGTATGATACATTTTGAAATTGCATTCATTTCCATTATCTGTTTTGTTTTGTTTTTTTTCTGAAAGTCCTTCATTGCTCTCTTCTGTGCCTTCCCAATCTCCCTCCTCATTTTTTCTCACCCAAACAAGATCAGTATAACTTGAGTATGAATATGTGTCCTTTAAAGATAAGGAATTCAGGGAATAAACTTAAGTGAAGGACAGAGTTAGAATACAACCTCCAGCATTTAAACTTTATGCAAAATAGGAAAAGTACTAAAGAGTCTTTCTTCCAAAATGTTAATAGCAATAGTCCTATGGAGAAAAAAACTTGACTAATCAACCAATTATCATTATGTTGATGTTATATGTTGATGTTGAAATTATAGTTGTGTTGATGATTACAATCAATAGATTATAATTGTGTTGATGTTACGTTATGTGATGTTATATGTTACATGTTAAAACTATAATTGTGTTGATGATTAAAATCAACAAATTTATAATTATGTTGTTCATAAGCTGGATCAGATTTCTCATGGACTTGCACACTTGAGTTTAGTTTATCTCCAAGGTTCTTTTCCTGGTTGAAAAAACCAACTCCCAGCCTGTCTTTGGTATGTCATGTGAAGCAGCCATTACCTAGATTAGTAGCTCTCCACTGGACTTAGTCTTGTTGGACAAAGTCTTTCTTGGACCTGAGGCCTCAGATGTGTCCCGTCTCATTGCTTGGACTTGTTTATGTCCAGTTTGCTCAAATGTAACTCAGTCTTCCTCTATTATGAGTACTACTTCACTTCCACGTTGTCTGCCCCCCCAGGAAGCCTGTGAGCAGACTTTGCTACCTAAGATTGAGGTGTTAATCCTCATCAAGTCCTTCCTGTATCCCTTACCACGGCATCCTTCACTTCTTTGAGCAGTGGGCCCATATTTTCCTTAGTTTTCCTTCTGCTGCTACTGTACCTATAGAAACCCTTCTCTACTCCCCTGTGCATTCCATGCCGGTCGTGTTTCTTCACACTTTGTGTATGTTGAGGAGGTTTGGCCTCAGAGCAGCGTAACCAGGAGTAACAGCACAGTGTGATTTGCTCTGTGTGTGTAATTCGACTGACTTCCTAAGGATTGCGTGTCAGTCAGCTTAGGCAATGAGCAGCTCCTGCTGACTGGTGCAGGGGAACTAGTGCATGCATTAATGAAGGGGGTCGTGTCAGATAATACAGTAATGTAAGACTTGTGATCAAAATCCAGAAAACTCCGCATTGTTTTCCCTAAAATGAATTTCACCCTTAGCAGACTGCTTCAGGGGGATATGTGCAAGATAAAATACAGGTTTACAGCTGCAAACCCTGGATCCTGAGGTAGAGTAACTCCTTCAAACTCTTATTCAGCAATAAAACATTAAAAGCTCGTTTCATCTATTCTTTTGACAACTGTGCCTTAATGAACCAGAAAAGAGGTATCCAAGCAAAAATATAGTAGGACTTTAAAACCCTAAAGGAATTCAGTCACTAAATTGTCTACAATTATTTGACACCCACACATGCTGGCTTAATGTATTACACTGAGAATCTGTTGACGACTTCACCAGCAGTTTCACATTAAAATCACTGAGCAAGGCATGGAGATTTTATTTTTCACTCTTTGTGTAGGGACGTAAATTTAATAAATATTTTGCGAATATAATTATTTATTTACATTGGCATACATCATTTTAAAAGAAAGTGTTAAACTCAGCAGTAAAAAGTGAGAATATATATATACACACACAGAGCTATGCTTGTTAAGTAGGGCTGTGAACTGACTTCATCATCCAAGTAGAGGTATATAAATGGAGAGGAAATGCCAGTGCAATGTTTTACAATTTCAGGGTTCTCATTTTTCTTAAGAAACTAATCTGATTTCCGCTCCTGCTCTGAGACAAATAAGGATACAATTTTTTTCCATGTAGAGTTAAAGGTTGAGTCCTTTAGCCTGAATTAAATGGATAATGGTTAATAGAGAATTGTATCTATGAATTTGTAAAGTTAAATTTTAAACAGGGGTTTTCCCCTTCATAATTTCTTTTTAAATGATAGTTTAAAGATTAAGCAAACTTCAGTTACTGTGACATTGTGTCCTTATTAAATCTTAATGTCTAAACAATAAAAGCTCTAGAACAGAATGAAGGTTAAAATGGTTGGAAAGAGGTTCCACATAGCATTTCAGATTTTTTGGCATTGCTACAAATAAAGCCAGGAAACCTGTTTTAGGTTTTCACAGATTTCTAGTATAGTAGTTCAGGAAATTCAAGTGAAAATGGGTAGGTCTTGAAGAACACTTCAGGGAAATCTTGCTGAAGATCACAGAAACATATTGATATTGGTTGAAATTAAAACTTTTTTTCTTTTGCTTTGACTAATTTCAGGGGCTTGCCAGAAACCTAAGATGTAAGACATTTCTGCTATTTGATGCTGGGCAAGTTAATATTATGCCTCAGTTTCCCTGTCCATAAATGGGGATAATGATACTTATCTCCTGTAAATTGCTTTGGGAACTTTGGATTATGAAAGTTGAATATAATTATTCATTATGTTTGCTTCCTATGAATATTCTAGTGAATGTGTTTCGCAAGGGGATGATTAATTTTCAACAAATATCAGAGACTTGAGAAAATGAGTTTATATCCTCATAAATATAAATGTTCTGTTTCAGATATTAAGGAAATGTGACGTATTTGTATTCCATACAAATGAAGCCAGCATCCTCAAATGAGGAACACTGAGCCCACATGTGTTAATCACATGTTCTTTCATTCCAAAAGGTATCAAGCTTGTCTCATGCCAAGAGGGGATGATTCTGAATGAGGAATATATATATATATATATATACACACAAAAGGAAGAAAAGTAGATACATAATTTACCAAGCTATGGCTATTTCCACATGTTACAGAGGTAAAACACGTGGCATGTTTACTCTGACAAGTTTTAAATATACAAAGAGTCATTCTATCAGTCAGTTTGCTGATGTGACATAGGTCATGACTATCTTGTGCAAGTCAAGTCAAGATGTCATTCTGGTGTAACTGTAGGAAGAACACTGTTTCATAAGTATATATTTCAGAAAGGCCTGGAATGTCAAGAAATTGGAAATCTGTGATTTACCTTTATAGATTTTTCCAGTGGTTAGTCACCCTCAAGGTGAAGAACTGTTGCATCACAGCACAGTTATTCTGTCTTGCTGTTGCTCTCTATTTTATCTCCGTGAATCTGCTTAGATGGTAGAATTGCATGACGGTAGAGACCCATTTTAGGTAGGCTAAACATATCAAGTCTTTATCTACCAATAATGAGACATATTTTTCCTAACCTTAAAATCCTATTTGTAATATATTTGCACTTTCCCTCTAATTTCTCAGCTCTCTGTAAAGCTGTTACCAGATGCTGTATAGTCATATGGACTGTAACATTGTCCTGTTCTTACTCTTTACTCTTCTTTCTTTGTCAGATAATGAAATAGGGTTTATTTTTGTTTGTAACTAGCATAACAGAGTATGTTAATTACCTTTCCACTTATTTTCTACTTCCTCGTCAGAATTGCAGTTTTTTGGCTTCAATCTGTCATTCCCCTGGTAGCATGTGTATTCAGTGCTCCTTGCTCTGTAATTCTGCTCTTGTTTCCATGCAACTTCCTCAAGAGATAGTCTTTCCATGTGGCTTTTGTCACTGTGTCATCCATAAATTTTATTAGGAGTATTTGTATTCAAAAGAATTCTCATTTTTGTGATTCTTTTCCTTCCGCTTCATGCTCTCTCACAATTACACTGTGATCTACCAGCATCTTGTAACAAGTAACAATTTGTGTGTATGTGCATGTATTTTTTAAAAAAAATTTTATGTAGGAGTGCTCACAATTAAAAAAAGCAAAACCTGAAACAACAACAAATTACAAAAAGTAAAAAAAAAAAAAAAAGCTAAACCCAAACCAGTTCCTATTTGCAATAATTAAATCTAATGAACAAAACCAGAGAAGTATGCAGGTGAGAATGAGCATCAATACTGTTATCTTTGCTATTGCAAAGCAACATGTAAGCAATATCTTTCTAATTGTTTGAAAAACATACTTGCATAGGCTTAAATGAACATAACTGTACTTTGTTTCAAGGACCAGGAGTTAAGAAGCAAGTGAGAGCAAGAGGGACCCATCTCCATTTGTGCCTAAAGAAAAACCATTTTAGTTTTTATTACAACTTTAATCTCCATGCCCAGGAAACAAGGAGCAAAATATCAGGGCTGGTCAGAAATGAGTTACATCAGCAGAGATGCTTTTGGGGCTAGCCCTGGATTTAGCTGCTGGTATTAATAAATAACTCATCAGGAATGAAAAGTCAGCCCTCCCTAGGAAGACAAATATAAAGCTGTCTGAAATCCATGTAAGGAACAATTTCCTGTTCTAGTGATGAAAGACCAGAAGCATCCCTGATATATGGGGAACAGGAGCCAAGGAAAGGTTTCAGGTAGTCTGAAACAAATACAGCAGTAACTGAAGAACATTCAGGCAAGATTTCTCTAGGATAGCTTTAAAAAAAAAAAAAATAGTTATTTTCACTTACAGGAGCTTAATTGAGTAATTGTTTCCCTGTGGGCAGGCTATAGGTTAGCAAACATTTGCTCCAACCCTCTCTAACAATCTGAAGATTAGTTGGGGCATTAAAAAAACTAAGCAAAAACCCCAGCATGAGCAAGCCAACAGCCCAAAAAGCTTTATAATTTTGTCAACTTTTATTGTATTTTTTTCAGAGGTGTGAATAGATATTGAATTGTGCCTGAAATGTGTGATTGTTTTGTCACTCCTGCTACACCAAGGGATTTTTTTTTTTTTGGCAGTTATCATTAAATAAAAACTGCTAGTGAAAGAGTTGAGCTAGAGGAACATATTTGAAAGATTCCTGCACCAGTCAAACTCGCTTAGCCTCTTAATCCCTTACATTGGCAGTTGAATCCAAGAGACATGTAGTAGTGCACAGAGGAGCTATAAACAAACAAAGCTCTTGGCACCTTAAAAAAATTGCCTGTTTCTTGTAAATACATTGCAATAAAACAATAGCTGCTGAACATTAGTGGAGAAAGAAACCAGTCATGAGAAACTCAAACTGGGTGGCCTTCCAATTGTGGGGGAAAAAGCACCAAGAAGGAGGGTGAGATAAATCCTTCAAATACTGTATGAGGTTTTTGAGCACTTCTATTAGTAAAATGCACTGGTAGGACACACACAGAAAACTAAGCTGGTTGGTCATTTGAATGGTAGAATACTTGTCTTGGACACAGAGACACACCATTCCCTGCAATTTAAATAGCTTTCTTTGATTGCCCATTATATTACCACTGCCTTACCAGCCTTTCTTAGCCCATAATTGCTCACATTCTGCAACCTTTTTGCTACAGAATATGGGAAAGAATTAAAGAAAATCAGGTATCACAGTTTTAAAGTGCAGTGATGACAACAAGGATTCACTGGAAAAGCAGCATGCGAAATTGTTGAGTTTTAGTGGGTTGAAACTCTCCTACATTGAAAATACTACACTCCTGTAAAATACAGACCCAGATACAAATACTATGTAAAATAGATAACAAATGCACAAATTAAAGCTCTTCAGTTGGCCCTTTTATAGATGCAAAATATATTTATTGGTGGGAACAACTATATCTTTCTATAATAATTTTTTTTTTTTTGAGTAGGTGGGGTGGACAGGTGAGGAATTAATAGAAAATTGTAGAAGAAGATGAAACAAAATTAGGCTGTTTGAATTTGTATGTTATCTCTTGCACTGTAGTTTGCCTTTTGATTTAGAATCCAATACTTCTTTCTGCATCCTTTCTACTGTCTGTGATTTAAGCCTACTCTCATAATGCTTTTAAACCATTTGCTAAATCTTACATTGATAAACTAGTTAATTAATGGACACACTGGAAAACTAGTTCCTGAATTCTGCCTGGTTGTGAAATCTAATTATGAATGCCTAGGCTATATCTTCATCAGCCTAAAATTCTCATCATGATGGGAATACCAGTTTGACTTCTTCTCACTTTTGCGCTAAGATTGGTGTGAGACAGAGGGTAACACAGACGAAGAACTGGTTTAGGCAGGTGTTTTCAGTAAGGATGCAAGGGCTTGCCTGAAGAAGTAGGCCAGATGTTACATCAGAGTGGAGAATTCTTTCTCATGATTTTAAGAAGCAGTAGAAGGAAAGATTCTAGAGGATAGAATGGATATATCTGGGAGCCTTGCAGGACTGTCTTAAACCTCAGGTTAGTTCTCTATGCTTTGTAAACTGTGTGGGGAAAAAACATTAGGTTTTGTGCTTCTGTATCTCACTTCATTTGTATAAAGCTACTCCTTGGAGTAGTTAGTAAAACATACGCTGCCTGTGAGGTGAGGATTGCAAAATTATATCCCATGAGAGTGTGTACTACACACGTTCTTGTTAGCAATGGAATTTAATAAATCCCCAGGCTGCCCCAGGTGACTTTGCATCCAAAGCTGCATCATTTCCAGAGCACACTGCATCCTCTAGCATGGATTCTGGAGGGCAGGGGAGGGGCTTCCTTTGTGCATCCTCCTCCTCCCTGCTTCCTGAGTCATCTCAGAACTGGAAGGCTTGAAGAAAGCAACTTTGGGACATTTGTCTGCCTTTATAAAGCGGCTTTACTAAGCCAGTGGCCACTCTGAACAGCCTGCAGGCTTACTTCAGCCTGGAAGCAGCACAGACAGCAGCATGGTTTCTGAATCTGTGTAACTCTGTATGCTATGGGAACATAGCAGTGAGCTCTCTGATAACCTGGGATCTTTTTGCTTTGTGAAGTATCCTGGAGGTGCTCAACATCTAATAATGCCATTTGATGGCATCTCTTGTAAGGTACAGGATTTACTTTTGTTATTGCTGTTGTTCTGAGAATGATCCCTACAGAAGTCAGTACTGCCAGGGAGGTGTTAAGTAGCCACTGCAAAAGGCTGAAATCCTCCCTGGCAGTTCATGTGCAACATAGGCAACAGAATACAGACACACCATAACGTGTGATTCATCTACCACAATCTATTAATCCCGTGCCTCACCGCTATCATCTCTAGAGAGCAGAGAAATTATGATTTGTTGCCTGAGTGTGAACTAAATGGATATTCCCTATTTATTTTGCAATACCCAGAAAGCCCTCAAGTCAGAATGGTATTTTGTGTGCATGTTTTCCATCCATATCCAAGGTTTCTTCACTGTTTGGCATTCACTATGTCATCATTTTGTCCTAGAATTCACAGGGAATTATTATCACTTACATGAAGATCTCTTCATGCTGTTCTGTCAGTGAAAAGGAGACTTAAAGTGGGAGTAAATGACACGAATATCCAGTGCTGTTATATTGTCAAAGAGATGTAAAGCAGTGTTATTGTAGTTGGATATTATGTCCCTCTGCCTATTTCAGTTCTCAAAGAAAAGAAATTCTCTCCTTAGCTAACAAGGAAATAGCAGGAAGTGGTGAGCAAACTAACTTAGATTAATGGAAATGACAGTAGCCCTTTTTGTTACATGCCTGATTTAAGCCAGTGGAAGAGAACGGAGTATTTTTACCAGTTTCTGAGCAATCATGTTCCCTGGGATGACTGTATTGCTATCTCCATTTAGGTAAAGTCTTAATGAGTAAAAATTACGGATGCTTTCCTCTCTAGTACTTTAGAGAATGTGTGTGAGCACCTGCATGGGCTGTCAAGCAGTATGAGAAAAATTAAGTATTACAGGTCAGCAATAAAGGTTTACTAAAAGTAAGTGCTTACTTCAATATTATCACGGTGCATTTCCAGTTGGATTTCTTAAAAAAAAGCCAAGGAAACAAAGCCCCAAAAACACAACCTGAAAAGAAACTAATGGGAGGAACCTGTGATATATTTAAAGTAACTCTGATTTGATATTCAAATGATAACAGGAGATCTCTTTAAATCCGCTTAGGTTCTTCCTATCTGCTGGGTTTCATTGTAGAAACTAGTGCCTCACTAAAGGACAAGGAAACTATTCTTTCAGTCTTTAATTTGTACATTCCACTGTGTTGATTTTCGTTGAAACCAGCAATATCTTTTCTTTCATGAAGGATTACTTCATGAGGCACTCTTAAAATTTCTGATCTTGATTTTTTTGGTAGTGCTAACTGATAACCAATATTTATTTTATGAATAATATCTTGTAGTATGAATATTTGAATTCAATTTAGTATGCATTATTATCAATAATATATTTTAGCATCAAAAGCAATCACTAATAGTGGAAGTATTTGATGTTCTTGATTTCCTTTAGCATAGAAAACCCTTCTCTGTGGATTTACGTTATTTGTTGAAAAATTCAAATACATGTTATCATTCTAAATATTCCACGTTAATGTCTTCTGCCCTACATGTAATTTCACATGCTCATTGCCAAGTGACTATGTTATGGTTTTGACAAATTAAAATTAAATCCTTAGCAAGCATATGACATGGCTGTCTGTGGTGCTAGAAATTTCAAAAGCCACCTTCACAAATTAGTTTTATGACAGTTGTGTGAAGTCAGAAGTCAGTGGTTGGTTCTTGTTTTTAGGGAAAGAAATAATTTAGGAATATGTTCTGGCTGAGTTAATATTGAGCTTTGAAAGGGGAGTAAATTTAAATGCTTTTATGATACTTTCAAAAAACAAAAAGGCGGCAGTGTGTGGAAATTAGGTGGTTATGCAAATGAGAAATTTGAGAAGGCTTGTAGAAAGGCTGCAGTAAGATAGATGAAGGACCACAAATATTCCTTATATAACTAAGTTTGAATCAGCAGCAGCTCGGACCATGTAAAGTTGTACAACATGTATCACAGCAAAGTTATAGTCATCTGATGAGGACTCCTAGATACTCCCATAATATTAATAGCATTATGCCAGTAAGTTTGATCACACACATAACATTTCCTAATAAATTAATAAATTAATTTCATACAAAACATGCCCCCAAGAAAAAAAATCAGGTCTATACCGTTCTGTTTCTGTCCTGTGCCTAATGGAAAAAGGATTAACTTCATTATCTCTGACTCAAGATACAAATGTGCAGTGTTCAGGGTCATTAGCGCAACTCAAACTGCCTGTCTCCTTAAAGTGTAACCTTAAGCACATGCAGAACAGATGCTGCAGAAAAGACTCTCTTCTATTACAAAGGAAGTGACAGTCTGGAAAAAAGTTGTGTTTACGGTCTCTTCACTACACCTGTATTTTTTTGAGCCTAAACCACAAGACACTTGCTTTTGGATAGAGAATAGGTCTCACAGACCATTGATCTTATTTCAGAAAGACAACAGTCATTCAGATTGCGTACAGACCTAGGTGTTGCTATGGATCTATAGACTTCTATGGAATTCATTCCAAAACCAGGTAGACTACAGGCATACACCATATATGAAGAGTAAGATGCAGAGAGGGTTGCTCTTGAGGTGAGAGTGAAGCAGATGTCTGACACTTGCTGATAAAAGGATGAAAGTGCTGCACTTAATTGTCATGAATGTGGAAAAGTATCAATGTCACCTCTGAAACTTCACAGAATTAACAGAAAACAGTAGCAAGGAAAATGTTCCTGATTCTGGTACTTTCTTGTAATCCAGCACTGCTCACTAGTGGGTTTAGACCTGGCAAATACAGACAAAGCTGGATTAAGACATCATTGCAGCTTGCTTTCTTGATGAAGGGCTCACAAACCCAAAGGTTCAGTACTGGGCAGCAAAGTTAGGCTTTTTCTTCAGATGAATGGCAAAATCCAAAAAGATGCCAAAGAAAGAAGCAAGGTGAAGAGGGGTAGGATTGAGGAGCCTGGCCGTGTGAGCTTGGTTGGGCACATTGTTCGGTACATGCCCTAAAGCACATATAGCCTGTATCATTTGAGTCTCTAGTCTTTGTCTTTTTGTGACCGTCGCCAGATAGTAATAAAAGTGAATCCACAGGTCCTAGATGTGCAGCACAGCAGCTGTAACAGTGCACTTGCTCCTTTCAATCCATGCTCCTTTCTCTTGGCGTCAGAGTGAAAAGAAGACCTCAAAACCAGCATACTGAAAGTGAGATGGAAAGAGCAATTCCTTTCGTTATTTTATTCACTAATTGGGCTTAATTTCCAGCATAACTCTTTTGGTCCATTAATTTCTGGCTTCATGTTCCCCTTGTTTACCAGAAATTATCTCAACACAGCTGTTTGGTTTTATGAGTAGGCATTCTTGGTTTGGACTAATTCAGTCTTTCTGTCTTCAGCTTCTGTTGACTTGAGTAAACAGCCTGAACTTTTGTTTCCTTTGACAACCAAAGTAGATTTCTCTATGGAACAGAAGCTATAGAGAACAGTAGTAGTGTTGTCTTTTTTCCTCTGCTGCATGCTTGCTGGCTTTAATTTGTTCTTTTTGCCACTGTTTTCTCCAGGAAACTGGAGCAAAAACAATATAAAAAGAAAAGTCAGTTCAGAAACATATGAACCTTACTTTATATTCCATCACAAATTTTAGCACTCTGCCTTTGCTTAAGAAAAAACGTGGAGGAAGATTAAATTTACTTAAACATTCCACCCTTTAACCGAAGCAGTGGTGCCAAGAGCTTGGTTATTTGGTAAGCAAGCATTTGCATGCCTGCAAAATGACGTGTGGTGGGAGAGGAAACACCCTACATCTTAATATGTATGAAAGAAATGAAAAAGAGTAGTGAGAAGAATGATAACGTTGTGTAGTTTAAAAGCAGCGAGTAGGTAAAACTCCACTCAAATCAATAGATTTCTCCTCTTGTCCAGAGATTTACGTTGTTTTTCAGAGAAAGACCTGCGATATATTTCCATGATTAGAGATGCTATAGTACCATAAAATTCAGTGGTCATGTGAAACAGTGTAATGTTATTGTCCCCAGATTACAGATTAGAAATTGTAGGGAAAATACAGAGCTCTACAAATCTATATTTTATCTTGTATAATGTTCACTAAGGCTTTACAGCTGGCTTAATCAGTAGGACATGAATTAATGATGGTTATCAAACAAAAAATAATGAATTCCAAATAAATACTTATTACATAATTGAAGTCACAAGAATTTCCTATGAATAAAATATATTTGTATTTACAATGCATAAATTCAGTTATGACACTGTTGGACATAAACAGCTTTCTGATGGAAGTATTGATGAGCTATGTTAAATTAGTAATAGCTTGAATACATTTCTTAATTATCACCAACTTTGTGTGCAGGAATGTTGTTTAAAATGAATTGGGTGCCATTTATTTTATCTGCAGTAGAAGGAGAAAATGGTGTTTTGGTTGTATTTTTAAACAGTAATATACACTGGAGCCTCAGTTAATGATACACTGTTTCAGATTAGTCTGTGCGTATATATGCAGGGAATATTACGCTGTTTGCTTTGCTTTGCCAAAGACAATTCAGATAATTTTTTTAGCAATGCAGTAATTAGCATAGATTCACACATGTTGCCAAAAACATAAATATGCTACTCTAGACATTCTTGAAGAGTAAGACAGAATATACCTGAGAGATGCATATGAGTTGCACTATTAACAGAAAAAGTCTTTAAGTTTAAAAACAAAGTGAAAAGTCTGGTTTGGGGATACTCAGAGGTCACTCTGGAGCCTGCAGAGTCATCCTCTGCAACTGACACTGTCATTTCACCGGACATACTCAGCATTAAGGGAAAGGAATGCTCAGAAGAACGTGGCTTTGCTGCGTACAGGTTTCTGCGAGATCCTGCTGTGCTGTTCAGTGATCAGGGAGAGAAATAACTTCCAGACCTAGATGTACTTTGTGACTGAGTTAGGGTGCGATCTTTGTAAACCACATCTTCTTTTTGCACGTCAGTTTTCTGTTCATAAAATGAGAAGAATTCTCACCTAGGCAGCTGGGACTGTGTGAAGTTTATGTAACGTTTTTAATCTGTTGAGCTGAGCAATCCTCAGTCACTCTAGTGTTAGTTTTTGAAAGATTATTTGAGTACTTCCAGTTGAATTAGCATCACACGTTCTGATAAAAAGCATGGATGGGAAATTTGCTTTTTAATGTATGTTGAACATCAACCACACTTTGCCTTGGAAGCCGTGTTATCAGTATTGCTATCCTGATCTGAGAGCCCTAGTTATGGACCAGTAAAATCCTTGCAAAGAGCTCTGAAAAAGTAAACAGATATATAGAAAAGGAAGGAAGCACAAAAGCACGATAGGCAGAAGCCTTAAATCTTATAATGTATTGCTCTTCTTTTTTTCCTCAGCTAATGGGAACTTTAAGGAGATGATTGTAGAACAAATAATGAGCCTTGCAAGAGTGAGCCACTCCTGAGTGAGAAGTACAAAATGGTAAGTGTGCAAAGATACTTGTTTAAAAATATTACTGAGCTGGGTAAAAGAAGGCTGGAGGAGTGCGAAGCGAAGTGTGACGGATGGGAAATGAAGAGAGACTGGGGTCCTGAGCAAGTGGCAGAGTTAAAGTGCAAAGAAACTTGTATTTGAGACAGAAGAATCTGTTGGGGTAACCAGCTTGAAGAATATAGTCTAGATTGTGTGTCGGTCTACAACAGCATCAACCTGGGGGTGACAGAGGAGATAAATGTAGGCCTTTGTGAGCCTTGGGGAACTGATGGTGTTCTGAAAATTCTAACTGAAGTGGATAAGTGGATAAGAAAACTACAGCAAGGATTAACTTTCCTTATTGTCCTCTTAGCACTCAGAAAGGATTTCTGATATATGAAACTATGCCAGAAAAAATATTTGAATGAATGAAGGGCAGAATGAAAAATAATGATCCATGTACACAATGACTGTTTTCTGATCAATGGTACATCTGCATGTGGAGTGGTGTCTGATGCTCCATCAGGCTTCATGCTCCTCTTAAGCTCAAGTGAACTCACTACAATCCAAATGGGTTCACCCTGGCAGAAGTGCTTGTGATTTCTGAGAATTGTGACCATCTCTCTTGAAAACTCAAAGCAGTAGAGCCAAATCCTCTTGAGAAGTGATAAAATTCTTCATCTTGCACATTTAAACTTTATCAGGAAAAGTGTAAGAAACCTACAGCGAAGGGTGGTGTGTTAGCATAGATGTTTTTCTTCCTTTTTTGTGTTTTATAAACATTTTAAAGGCATGAATATAAATAATACACCTTACCTTCTTCATCTTTACTTTGTGTTCCGCTAGTTAAGAAAAGTTCAAAAGGATAAAAACGAGTGTGGTTTGTTTGGTTTTTTTCTTGGAATAATGACAAGTTAGAACAAGGTTTACAGTGCTGCTTAAACTCCTGATCCACCTAGTCTTGGATGCTCTTTCTGATAGAGGCCAGCACTAGATGCCCGAGAGGAAGATCGGAGAGCCTCCCACTCAACAGTTCTAGTAAAATCTGTTTTCTGAATAAATATTTCCAACAATAGAGCCAACTAACATGCAGGAACAGCTTCATTTTTGTCATAATATTTGAAACATTTACGTCATACTTAGACTGAGGACAAAGAAAGAGTAAGATTTTCACTTTATTGCCCCTATTTCATCAATAGCAGGAATAGGTCAGAACAATTATGGTATGTGTCATAAAGCTGTCTGCCTCCCTACTCTGCAACTTGATTATTCCATATAAATTTTCAGCTGAAACTGTAAAATCTGCAATATTTATACTATGACATGAAGCTGCAACAATGTGCAAACTCTCCACTCACTTATGCTGTGTCTGTCTGCAAAAGAATTGAGATTTTGAGGTGTTTTTCTCTTTACAGTCTGTAAGAAAATAACACAGACTTTACCCTTCAAAAATCTGTTTTACTGTAGCATCTAATTTTAAAGTTACATAAGAGCTTGCTCTTATACCCATGTGAAAGAAGCTTTAAAACAAAACCCAGCAATATCTGTGTGTTAGATTTTGAGGAGAAAAATGACACCGCACAAAATATTCTTCAGAAGAACTTAGGAAGAACAGCACTATTTTAGGACTTGAGCAAACTTTTACATCCTTGTGGCAGTGCCAGTTGTGTTCTGTTTTTCAAATGTTGTCAAAAATTATAAAGCATAAAAGCTTTCAAGCACTGAAGATTAATCCTCCCTCCCAGAAAGATATAGATTGTAGTCAAATTCTATAAACTGCGTTTTGCTTCCAGCTACATATTTTTAAGTATAATTCTGAAGCAATATCAAAGCAGATGGTGCAACAGCAGCACTGAAAAAGCATTTGGTGTATTGTAAGTGTCAGGTTAGAATTCACAACCTGATGAATTGCCCACAAGTTCAGTGCTAAAATGGTGCCATTTCTGTTTTAAAATAACTAAGTTAGAAACTATTTTCAGAACTAGAATTAAAGTAAAAAAGAAAATAAATAACCCATATGTCCCCTGTTGTTTTTAAATATTTAAGTGTCAACTGGAATTGTGAAAGCGACTGTTATACGTATTGTGTTGCTACAAAGCTTTCCATTTGTTCAGAATTTTTATGCAGCATGAACAGTGCTTTCAAAGACCTTTGCAGCTGGTATTGTCAGCACGTACAGGAGTTTTACGTGATACTTCAGGAGCAAACATAGTCAGCTTTGAAAAACTTTGTTTTGAAGGTACCAAGTTCTCAACATCGCTGGCTGAAATGGGAGAAATCTTCCTCAGGTGACAGATAAAAATTGACCTTTCTAATGATGAGTAATATCAAGGGCTGAAGCCATTAAAGTTCTGTTCCTCACAACTATGAGGATACATGATGCTATTTTATATTTCTATTCAGGAAAATAAAAAAAAATTATGAGGATTTCTTTTATACTACAGATAAGAAGAACCAGCTTACATTTAGTTGGCAATTCCCACAAAGAAAGTTGAGACCTTCATTTAGAAGCTAGGAAGACAGAGGGCTGTAAGAAGCTCTGGAATTAGAAGTTTCCAGAGAATAAGAAACTGCTTATTCCAGAGTTTCTCTGCTTTCCTTGTTACAGAGAAAATCCCCCCACTGGCAGATTGGTGGCGAAAGACCTGTGCGGATTTGCCATCTGACAGATTCTGACAGCATCGGTTACCTTGTCAATGATAATGCAGCTAGGAAGCATCTTTGGGAGGAGAGCCAAACATTGATTTCTTTCTGGAGTTATGCTGGTTCATTGGCAGCCCTGTGGGCTTTGGGAGACTTGGAAACACAAAGTATCGCTTGCTTCAAACTGTGCTGCCATGCTGGAACAGATGCTTTTGCAGTGGCAGCCAATACGCTGCGACACTTATGTGTTCAACGCCGGTGTCGCTGGTCTCTGTGGAGTGGTAGCAACGAGGGCACGTGGGTCCTTAGGCTGGCTTTACTGGATGACTTTGATATTTCAGTTGTTCCTTTGATTCTTCCCTGTCCTGATAGCTCTTGAGGGGCTTAGCTCTAGGTTTTGTCTTTTATTATTCAGGTTCTGACTTGGAGGTATGCTTTAAGAGAGGAAGACATCTCCCTCTGTTGCTTTGGACACAGATATCAGCAGGCTGTGGCATCACTTACCCAAAGCCACATTCAGTAATAAAACTTCCAATCAATACTGTGAGTTCGGTGCATCTTCAGAGTAAAATGGAAAGGTAGTGGCACTGCAAGTCATCAGGTATATCACAGAGACAGGTGATGAGACTGGCTCATTCTGCTGAGAATATGAGAAGCTTCCTCCTGAAAGGTTTTGTATGGTTTCCAATATGTTGACCCATAGAGAAATCAGCTGCTTCTCGAGAAGCCATAAAAATGAGATGTCTAGCTAGAAGTGTTCCACTGTATGACAGGTTTATGGCTATAAACATACTACATGGGGCTTGTTGTTTGAAAGAGATTTTGAAATGATACTCTGAAAAAAAAAATCAAATTCCGTAGTGAAGAACAGACACAGGGGGGGTGCTTTCTGTACATGAGTAAGTTGGGGGTTTTTTATCTACTATGAAGCACAGCTGATGTTTAATCAAAACTTCAGAGAATTGAATATACACTGTAGGTATTTCAGTACCTATAACCTTATTTCTTGCTTGGTTTCTTGAAAGGAAAATAACCTCTCCTAGGGTTTGTTTTAAATGAAATGTAGGTAATGTGTTTTCTGAGCTTACGAGGGTCATGCTGTGAGGCTGCTCTGGGAGGAAGTGTGGGGAGTCCTTTCTCACCTGTCCTTTGAAGATGCTGGCCCTGCATAGTCACTCTGCCAGCAGGTACCTCTCTCTAGGTCAGCGTTGCTGGCAGGCTCTGCTGCACTCCAGGAGAGGGAGGCCCTCGGGTTGTGACAGGAGCATGTTACCTCAAAAACCACTAACTGGGGTGTAGGAAAACCTTGTAATTTCTCTGCTTTCCTCTGGGATACGTCAGTGCTTTTCTAATTAATTACACGTAGCCTTAGCAGAAAATTATCTGCATCTTCATCTTCTACAGAGTCTAGTATTTAAATTACTAGTAATGCTAAGCAAAGACTTAACAAAGGAGATATTTGTAGATGCTTTACATATTTTCACCTAAAGCATGGTAGATTTCTGTAGATTTCTGTAGTTTAAGTTGGTACCTAGGTATGGAGGGTTTGGCAGACTTGAGCTGTGAATGGGCTGAGCAAGACACCCAGACGCAGTACCATAGGAACTGCGGTCCACATCCCTGTTTCAGCTTCAGGAGTTGAAGCAGAAATGTGTATTGCTAACTAACGTGCCACTGTGAGCTAATAACAGGTTTGCATATTTGTGCAGGAAAGACAACTTTCTTTTTTGCAGTGCAACTCAGCCTGGGACTACCAAAGAAAGTTATTATTAAGGTGTTTCTGTTTTGGATGATCAAGTAGGATTTGTTTACTTTTAGCTTCTATAGCTGTAATTTTTATCGAATCCTGATGTTCTAAGCTTCTGAGGTTAATATTGAATAAAACCTCAGCATTTACAAGAAGCCCGAACATTTCCAAGTGGATGAAGTGATTCTTCAACTGCTATGAAAGTTAATAATGGTTTGGGAATGTTTTGGGGAGGATCTATAGCTATTTTCCCTCTACCTTTATACATATTTGTGCTGGTGGAAAAGTTACTGTCTGACGGCTGATGGACAGGTTGATGCAGAATGAGTAGGCAGAATTGATACCACACTCCAGAAAATGTGGCTGGTGTGAATTAGCAGCAGCAGCGTGACCAGAATTAAAGGGGAGAACGAACAAACCAATTCTCCTTGATACTTTCTTGCTACCTTAAGGTCCTGGAATTGGACTCAGCTGCTTGTTGTCCTCATTCATGTCTTGTAGCTGCTTTCTTGGGGGATGAATTTTTTTTTTTTCCCCTGTTAAAAAGCAAAAAAAAAAAAAAGTGAGGATTATGCTATTGCCGTTCTCAGTTGTGACACACTGTATTGTCTCTTCGGATGTATTATTTCTTCAGATAATGCGAATAGGCACTATCTAAACACAGGTCAGTTCTATAGTCCAAAGTCAAGGAAAGACAATGCTTTCTAATACTTGGGCCCTATCACCAAATGAAAATATTGAGAAGGCTTCGCTTAACTTCTCTACACCAAGTGTCTCGTACCGCTTACGTGCTCGGGGTTAGTTGCCTTGGAAACAAGTGACTGTGCACATGCAGCACAAAGAGGGTCCGCAGTTTGTGGATGTGGCCCTTGGGGGCCCCATTACAGAATTTCTTATGTTTAGAAATACTTTGTAACAAGGCCCCTGGTGTCACTTATTAGCAGTAAAGTGTACAGCAGCCTTCATCAGCATCAACTACCAATTTGTTTCTTATGGAAATGAATCCACATTGATGGTGTATTAGATTTTTTGGAGATTTTACGCTGGAACAGAATTCTCACTTGCTCTTCTTATGCTGCCACTTGACATACACTTCTCTAATTTGCGTACTTTTCTACTCGTTATATTGATTTCAGCCTTCTCAGTGAAATGAGGTAACAACTTCCAAGGGGAAGGTGGGCAGAGACAGAGGAAATAAACTTGTATAGAGGCATTTTGTCTGTACCGTGATCTGCCTTAAATTATAGCATTGGAGTGAAGCAATTTTAATCATCACTGTTTGACTAATCTGCCTTCTTTTTTGGAAAAGTTTTGTGCCTTCATCTTTACTAAATATTGCTTTGCTTTCCTTTAAAATGCAAGATAAAATATTAACTTTTAAGAGCATGCCATAGACACAAATGTACACCTACTTGATTTTTTTCTATTACCACATAGGAAGTACAAAGATATTTCAAAGGCTATAAGCTAGCCAGCTATTTTTAAAAGTTGTTTATTTAAAACCAGTTTCATTTACAAGGCAAGTTCTGGACAAAAGGCTCAGGTTTAGGGATGTGGAAGACTGTTTTGGTTTTGTGGGATTTTAGTGTTGGAGTTCGTGGTGGATTGGTTTATTCTGTAGTAGTCATTGCTTCATCCTCCTGCAAATATTGCAATGCTACCTGTAAATTGTGGTGAAATAATTGCTGAAGACTGAATTAGCAAATAAGAGGAAATAGGGGAAGGGAAATAAATGCAAGTACTATGATCATTCCCTCTCCCAAAGGGAAAGAAAAAGCAGCAATTGAGAATAACTTGTTGGAATCACTTGAAGGCAGTGAACAGAATTATCTCAGTGGGAAAGGGGACATCAGATAGATTTTCTCTGATTTACAGCAGTCTTGTCTGTAGCTGGAGAGTGCTGTAAACCAGAGATTCAGGCTTGTTGTGGCTCACCTGTCACGCTCTGGATTGAAGCCCTGGAGCTGCTGTTCTTCCCCAGAACCCAGACGGGGAGAAGAGGTGCATATCTTGGGAAGGCAGTCCTCTACCCAGTGCTGTAGCATCTGATTGTGAAGGTGGACTCATCCTAGGTGCTGCTGTAGTAGCATCCACTGTAGTAGCACCCCTGTAAGAGGTGTGTAGAGTGAGGGGTCAGGGGGGGACTTATCAAACAGTAGCATGGACTGATGAACCAACCAACACCTCCATTGTGTTGTGTCATGGACTGAAGACCACAATGAACAGAGGCTGTAGTTCTCCAGGGCATTTTTGTCCCCATCCCCACCACGGTGGAAATGCATACGTTTCTCTTCAGATCTGACATCTTGCTATGCTTGTGAAATAAAAAGAGGGAAAGAGAGAAGGCTTTTCACTATTTGTATTGGGTAGTCGATTTCTTTCACTGACAGTTGTGAGATATTTAAAGGAAAGGGCTAAAGACTACTGGAGGAGCCAGACAAATATGATGATTTAATTTTAAACCCAAAGATCTTTTGCTATTATCTTTTAATTAAAAATCCCAGAAAATAGAAGCCTGAAAAGCTGAAAGAAATGAGAAACATATACTCAATAGATGGCCTTTCCAGCAATCACAGTTCTGGGGTCTTTAAGAGCCCCTTTGCTTCAGGGCGGAATTCCTATAATCTAAGCTGTGCATATACTACTATATACCAAGATCAGTATCTTTTGAGTAAACTGCTTTCTTGTCATTAAGACTTGACATTTCTGTTCATTGTGGCTGCCTCACTGCAATAAACTTCCCCTGGAGGATATACAAACTCTATTTTCAGACATGAATACCAGGAAAGGGCTGCATATGAAGAAGGGAGAAGAAATTATTCTCATTCACAGAAGATGACTGAAGAGGAACACAAGTTACTGACATAGGCTACACATTTTCAGTCAAGAGGGAATACAGAAATCAGAGAAACAAGATGGACTGTTAGGTTTTTGATCTTATGTGATCTGTCACTTGTGGGTTTATTTTCCTATAGAAAATTCTCTTAGAGTTTGTACCGTTAAGTTTTAAATGTCTCTAGTGATAGGGCATTTGACACTTTAATTGTGAGATTGTACTAAAGCCAGTGTATTTCACCAGTAGGTAGTCTCCTAATATTCCATCCAAAAAAAAAAAAAAAAAAAGTTTCTCTGTGAAGAAATACTACTGAAATACTGCCACTGAAACAGAAACTGAGCCTATAAAGATCCTGCCAGAAAAATGAATGGCAAAACTCCAGGAATAGAAAAAAGATTAAATTCAAAATGGCAGACAATGGAAGAAGAGGGTTCTTTAACAAGAACAAATCTAAATTGATTGAACTTCATTGTACGAAAGGTCTCAATTTCTGAAACCTGTTTTTCTTCCACCATCATCTCTTAATTACAGTGAGAAGGTCCCTTAAATACCTGACATTCTTTATAATCGGATCTCACTCATGATACTCTCATCATTAAAATTATCTCTATATATTTGCATGGTTTTAATACTAAGAACCCTGTGAATTGCAAACTGTAATTGTAATTTACTTTTCTTCTTTCCACTTGAATGAGAATATGCATAATTATCATCCAAAATCCCCACACCAAAAAAAAAAAAATTTGCCTTTCTGGAAGAGAAGAGTTAGGTAGGTTATCAGTGTGATTTCACGCTGCTCTCTAACCTTTCCTCATTTATTCTAATTCCCTCTAAGTTGTAGTTACAATTTTATCTATACCCTATGGTTGTCAGGGATGTTGGAGCTATATTTGCTTTCCCATGGCCATATCCTTTATCCTGGCTACTGGGGACAGAAAGTAGGTATTTGCTTCTCTGCCCAGCAGAGATTACTTTTGCATGAGAGGAAGTAAAATAATCAAATTGCCTCCTTTTTATGCTTGGATCTTCCACACAGTATCTCAGGGCATTCTCTTTCCAAGTTATTTAGAATGAAGGAAGATGTTGCTATTTTAGTGAAAACACTGTAAGAATTTTCCTTCTCTTTTTAAAAATCTTGGAAGTTCAGAGCTCTGATGACTTTTTTCATGTAATAATTTCAAAATAATGATAATGATTTGGTTTAATTTTGTATTGGTATTTGCTAACCTAAGGAATAGCTGAATAGATTACAATCTCCAAATTATTTGAAATAGATTTTCAGTTAATCTTCATTACCTTGGAGTAATTCTTTCCAAGGGCGCGGTAAGAAAGATATGCTCTGAGGAGGGTAGAGCTCGGAAGTGGTAATAACTGCTCATATTGTGCATAATGTTCTTTCAGTTAGCAAGCTTTGTAAATTTTCACCTAATCTAGAATATCAGATTAATTGAGAGGATTGTCCCATGAACCCCTTAGATCTAGTAAACCTTTGGTATGCATTCTTCTGCATTAACTGTTTTGCTCAGTACTGAGTGAAGCCTACCCATCTAAAAATGTCAAAAAAAAGGAGTAGGGGGAGCATTGTGGACTCCAATGTCAAAGTGGAAATCCTGACATTTTCCATTGACTGCTGTCTGTCTGAACGTTTTGCTTTTGTACACATAGAAATGCCTTCACGGGTCTGAGCGTCTTGCAGGCTGAGGCAGCCAGATCTGAGCGGAGCAGATGTTCCTCCAGCTGAGACTCCCAAAGGGCTCCTCCTGGGTGGTATCATCAGTGTAGGTGTCCGCTCTTCCTATCGCTTACCCCATAAAACCAAATCAAAATGGATGCTATTTTCTTTAAAAACATGATAGGAAATCTATTCAATGGTTCCTCCTTTTTATGTTGTGGCATTAGAATAAATTTATCCTAAGTGTAGGATGCCTGAAAATTTGCATTTATGAAAACTCAGGCTTTTATAACAAGCATAGTCTTCTTACCCAAAGCTACGCCATTGCACATTGAGAATCAATGTCATGTCCTTATCAAGTGAATGGCAGTGTCCAGCAAAATTCAAACAAGCATACGTCACCCTATCAAACCTCCCTGGCTTCTGAAAGTACAGTGAGATGAAAAGGGTTTAGATGTGTCTGATAACAAACTGGTCTTCCTAACAAAACATTCAGGTTAGTAGAGATGAAAACAAACAAAAACAATTCAGCGCTTTTTCTACATGCTTCAGATATCTGTGGTAGAACTTAAACAGCTCAGTAGGGATGTCTGGAGCCAGAGCAGTACAATTTAGTGTGACCTGCCAGCTTGGTAATCAAAGACTGACTATTCCCACCCTCCTGCTTCCACTCAGATTCTGCATGGAGCCAGTTATGACTGTTGCTTGTATTAAGGTGCAGTGATCTCTCTCTCTGGAAAGAATTCCTTCTTCTTTTAAAGGTGCTAAGTGAACAAATCATCCCTGTCTGACTCAGGTGTATGAAGGACTCCAGTTATAAAAGGAAGGATAAATGCTTCAGTTGTAACCCACTTGCTCAGCTAACAGTCTCCTTGGAGGCTGTGCTTCAAAATAAGCACAACCATCAGTGCAGTTCCTCTAGACTGTCTATTGCCACAAAAGTCTTGATCCAGCTTTGTTACTGGGAGGGCAACAATATGCTGTCAACATTGTCTTTGGTTTTCTGATTCTTCCACTTGTTGTCTGCTGAAGGAGCCTCACCTGTCTTTCCTACAAATGATATGCAGCATTTCTGATGCCAGTAATATTGCAAATCCTTGCACAGACAAGTCAGTAGCTTCATTTTGTGTAGCTCAAAATAGGTCTAAATCAAGGTGATATTTGAATTGCCAGTGAGAGCCTGACTTTGCTCAGCTTTCAATGCTACAAACATTGAGAAGCTGAATCAGTGTTTGCAATAGTGGGAAAATGATGAAAGAAGTCCTCTAGTGACTTAGGTGTCTTGGGATATCTGTTGCCCCAGGCAGAGCAGCTGCTTGTGTGGTGTGCTCCCATCCTGCACCTTGTTTGCTTCTGTTAGTTAGGGATGGCTGGAAGACTCTTGGCCAGGTCTTTTGCAGGTGCTGCATGTGTGGGCTAATTGAAGTCTCTTTCAGGGGTAGATCATTAACTCCTTTCTGTTTCTTGAATTTGTGTTTCCGATGCAGCCCTGCTGGTTCTCGCATTTGAAACAGCACTTCAGAGTTTGCTCGTATTTGGGTGATACTGCTTAGCTCACTTTAGCTGTCAGTCTTTTAAGTAAAAAGAATATTTAAAAGAGGATCATGAAATAATTCTGGGTTCCCTGTGCATGTTAAAATCCTAATATTTATTATAAGAAAATGTGTGGGGATAGGGGCTGATTGAAGCAAGACCTTACTAAAGGAGCAGAGTGCTGAAAAAGAACAGGTTATAGTTACAAAATAAAAATAGTAAGGTGTATGTTTTTAAAACAGATAAGATTATTGTGGTAAAGTTATTTATTCAGATTGCTTGACCTTTGAAATTAATACAGTGAAATCTTCTAACTTAAACTCCTATTTTTCTTTTTAAATATTTACTTTTCAAAGCCCTATAGAAATAGCACTCTCCTTTTCAGAAAGGCTTTGGTATAATCAATCAGAGTGTTTGCAGTTACGATTAGGTAAGTGTTGTACTTGCTGCCAATTAATTTAACTGATGTGAACATCTGATTAGATCTTAAGAGGACAGGATTTCCCTACCTGAATTGAGTTATCTTCAAAGACCAGTAGGAACAATGTGTGTGGAAGAGGGAAGGAGGAAGCTGAGTACAGCAGAAAGCTTCTGTCTCTAATGGCACCTGAACCAGGACAGAACTGGATCTTGAGGTAGAGGCTGTACACCAACTTCAGCATCTTGAAATTTTTTTAAACTTTATTTTTTTGAATCTAATCTGATAATTGACCTCACCCATTCCCCTAATAGGAACAAGCTGTGCACCAAAATTGTGATTCAAATGATTGAACTTAGTACAATTTAAATTGAATGTGGTGTGTGCCCTGATTCGGGGCAGTTTCTGTTTCTCCTGATGACACTGCAGTGTCACAGAAAGGAGAGAAAGGTGACAAGTTGAACCTGTTATGCAATAGCTGCTGCTTTGAATGCTTTTTAGCAAATACAGAAGTAGCTGAGATGTGATTCACTCCTATATAATTGTAAACACAGCATGCTTGGCATAGTTGAAGCTGTCATTTTAGCTTTTCTCAATATAAAGGAAGGGTTAATTTGGGGAAAATCTCTTTCCCCTCAAGCTTCTCTCAATAGTGAGCTGTATCGGTGCTCAGATGAGATATCTGTGCATATTGCTGCCTAAGCTCCTGCTGTGTTGTGCTCTCAAGTGCAGATCCAAGTTCAGGAGAGGAATCGTGCTGCCAAGACTGACAGGCTGCAGCCAGGTGCCAGCTCTGCAGCTTGTATCCGCCCCGTGCAGGGTTCTGCAGAGCCGCGCTGGCATCCACGCGGAAAAGAACCTCTTAGCTTTGACTTTTGGCTAGGGTGAAGATTTTTGCAGCAGCTGCCAAGCAAAGCAGAGCAAGAGAAGTCAAGAAATCATGACCAGCAAACAGATGGAGGAGGAGAATGGGGAATTTCATGCTCTGATGGCTCATTTGGCCATCTTTGTTTTGGGCTACTCTTTGGTACACTGTATTTCCCCACTCCTGGCTTGAAACACACATTTAAAATGCACTCCCATTTCAAAAGGGGAGACAAGAAAGAAAGGAGGTGAAAATTAATTGCTTTAAAGAAATCCAAACATTTGAAATTTTATAATGCTGAACAGTGACCGAGTGGTTGCTCCCTTGCAGTACGAGATGATTCCTTTACTCAGTGACATTTTAAGTTTCCTGGGGTTTTTTTTGGTTCAGTTCTGCTTGAAACTGTAACCCTTTAGGAATTCTCTCTAGTAAACTCCCATTCAAACCACTGGGGATTTCAACAATCTGTTGGCACAGTCTTTCACCATGTTTTCCAGTTATTTATAGATTAGATCTCACATCACTAAAATATTTCTGCCATATTGTTCTAGATAAAGCCAGTAAATTCAATATGTCATTGTGTATCCTCTGACTTGTCTCCAAGGTCTTGTTTTTCACAGAGAAAGAAATACTTTATAGAAAACTGGGAGCTCTCTGACTGTGAAATGGGCTTGAATAATAACGCTAGGCTCTCAGCTGAAATTTTATACTCTAGCTGAATCATCAAGTGCTCATTAAACATCTATCTACTGTAGAACTAGATAACAAATCTTCCTCTTGATGTTACCCTTAGGATCTGGACAAAAAATAATTTTATACTGGAACGTGAGAATGGCAAACTTGACCAAACCATTAGCAGTGGCTTCACTTCCATTTGATTCTAACCTGAGAAACACATGTCTTTTGATGTTATAATAGCACTAACATAAGAGCACTCATTATCCTTAGAAGACCTCGCAGCGAAGCAAAAAAAGGGCTGCGTCCCATTCCAACCTCCTTGGACAAATTGTCTTTTGGCTCAGATATCAAAGGAGCATCTCTTCACATCAAAATACTAACAGGCATCAGAGCACATCATGAAACCAAAGAAACCATACAGCCTTTTTAAGACCCTCTTTATTTCAGTTTGCACCTTTCTCCTGTAAACTGAATTTAGTGGTAGGAGGGAAGCATTCTAAATCAAAAATAAGTATAAGGACTGTAATTATGAATAGGTTTTATCTTCTACAACTCCATTTTATGAACGACAGCTGTGGATCAGGCTAAATACTTTGATTTAGTTCTTTACTACATTCTTTATGTGGCATCAGTTTTCTTTACCAATAACAGTTTTCCCGTGCTGTGCAATGACTGTGCCTGGTATCACAATGGAAGCTCCACCATGCTACCTCTGCATTTAATTCCCTCTTCCAAGTGTTATATGACCCCTTATTGGCTCCATGTTCAAAACATGCTTGGTAATGGCTATAGTAATTCTGTTCATGCTGCAATCTCATTGTACTTCAGTCACATTTAATTTTAACCCAAGTTTAACTTGTAGCTGCAAGGCTGTATACTGTTTAATATAACAAATCATCAATTTTATGTTTGTGCAAATATTTGATTTTTAATGTTTTCATAGCCTAGCTTAACTGCAGTCTCAGCGGATAAAACTTTCAGATCTACAAGATCGTGTAGTGCTGTCATGCGTTGTCTCTAAATGATTTGCTGTTGTTTTTTTCATTCTCTATTTAAATGAGAAGCCACCAGGAACAGTTTTTAGCCCTCTCATTTCTTAATCTTAATTGCAATATCTATTAATTTAGATTGTGTTAGTGCTTTAATGATATGAGAGTCGGTAAATGGCTATTGTTCATTAGCCATAAAAATGCTGGGTATTTGAGTTGGGGGGGGAGCATATTTAAATCTACTTAATATCAGTTTTGTTAGATGTAGAATACTGTAAGGATGAATAAGGTAAAGATATTTTAACTCATCGCAAACTAAGCTATCTCTAAAATGGTCTTAGTGGAATCATTAATTTGCTATGATCAAATGCCTCTCAGCTAAAGCTGCTTTTATATTTTTTTCAGCATTCTGTGATTATTAAAAAGGTGAACTTATTTTTAAGTCTCTTTGGCAGTTCGCGTTTTGTTTACTGGACAAATCTCCCTGTCAAGGTTGTGTTTGTATTCCCATGGCTGACACATCCTTTCTGGATAGAAAGGCAGACACTGGATGAAGAAGGTGGCCAGATAACTTGTTAACAAGTGACCTGTCCCACGTTGCATCTGGTATTACTTTGCAGTGTGGTATTTTTCTGTGCAGGTGAAGATCAGCTGGGGCAAACAGCTGTTAAAAGCATATGACTAGCAGAGGCCAAGAAAGCCAGGAGGTGTCTCAGGATGTGGATTTCTTACTTTCATTTGGGAGAGCTGTGGTTAGCACATGTCAGGTTCAAGGGAGAACGGAGGAGTGTTGAAGGAGTTACTGACGTTATTTGACTGCAAATACAAGTTGCAAACCCCTCAGTTTTTACATGCTGACTGGTAGGTCTCTCTGAACCAGACTACTTGAGTTTGATCTCCTGATAACATGATGTTAATTTTACCCTGAAAGAATTTATTATGTGAATCCAGCAAGTATTGGTAACCCTGAAGCTTGCTTAACGTTGTGAAATATTCAGGACATGTCAGATCAAAATTGGGCAGTACGCATTTTTTAATTGAACTGTATAGATTTCAAATATTTGATAAAAAGTTCTACTTCAATACGATAAATGCAAATTGGTGGTGGAGGCCTATTTTTATGTGATAATGGTGTTTTACCGCTAACTTGCTTTTGTTGAATGCAAGGTGAACACAGGGCCAAAAAAAGGAAGCAGAGGAAGGCGTTGTGGCTGCAGTGGGTGATGATACCTGTGAGATGCTAAAATTACAGAATTTACAGGCAGCACCTCTGTCTTCCTCACTTTGTGCTTCATCCTAAAAAAAAAAAAAAAAGGTGCTAAAGCTTATCTTTATTTAAAGCTGTTGAGTCCCGTGTGTAATTTGCAATAGCATGAGGTAGTGAGGAAGAAGAAGGGAGAGGGTTTCCTGCAGGGTGAGAGGGTGGGAGGCAGCTTGTTTTTCCATGCTTGCTCTGTACAAGGGAAACCGAGTTACCAAGAATAATTTTGCGTCGCAGAGGATATCTCATTCCTGTTTGGTCCTTTTGACCTACAACAGAGAGGCAAATGGGTTCTTTTTCTAGATTTCCATTTGACATCTAGAAGGAAAATCAGACTGCAGAGTTAAGTTACGGTTGTTAGTGTCCCCCCTACTAATCCCTTCACGCTGCTGAACTCTGTGCATTCTACCGCCAACAATGTTACACTGCTGCCTTCAGAAATTCTTTGACTTGCTCTTCTGTTTTACTATGGTAATAAGATCTTCTGAATCATAATTGAATTTATGATGTTCAAAACAACGGAGATAATTTAGGTTCTGATGAAATGTGTGTTATTGTATTTTAAACTAAAAAAAAGGAAGTACTTAGGAGTCAAGACATATATTTTCTTTCATGTGGTGCAGCCTCTTAATGATTTACTTGCCTTTTTTATATAGATTCCATTACGGCCTAGTTATCAGATCAAATAATTTGTTTGTACTAAGAACAAGATGTTATTTTTAGTTATATGAGTACTCCGAAAATAATTCTTTTAGATGATAATAATAATTATGATGACACTCCTCATTTAGAGAAAGTGCTCTCTGTTTTCAAAGTACTGTGCAGGCATTAAAAAGTGAGGGGTCAGATCCTGTAAACTTTTATCAAGTAAACAGCTGACGATAGTGGAACATCCTCTGTGCGGAGCTGCAGGAAACAGATCTGTTATATGGATACATTCATGGCTTCTTGAGTCCCTGTCCTCCTGAATCTTAGCTCATCTTTTCAAATGAGGATGATAGCACGGAAGCCCTTTATCTACTCCCCACTGGTAATGTCGAGAGTATTATTTGATAAAGTCTGGACTTGTCTAGAAGACAAACCGTGTTAGACAACCTTTAATGTCCTGTCATGATAGGGTAGGGTTCACTAGTAAAGGAAAATATTTGATGCAGGAGGCTCCCAGGGAACTATTTGAGCTCCTAGAAGCACTGTACTGTAGTACTGACACAACCTGGAAAGATTCTTTCAAACAGCCAAGTTATTTCTATGTTAAAATCAAACCAAAACAAAGAAAAAAGCCGAACCCAAAACCAACCCAAAGTAACAAAACAAACCCACAAACAGAAAAAGGAGGTGCAAGTGCTGGCTTAATGTGTCTACTGACTAGTCAGTGTTCTGACTGTGAGAAAGAGGACCCTAATATAGAGCTATTTCAATCACTAAAGACCCTATCTTTGTAATCTCTTTATTGTGAGACCTGAAGTAACTGAATTGAGCTGCCAGGCATCACTTGATGTAAAAACAAACAATTAAAAACCACTTTTATCTTTCTGTTCTTCTCTTGACAGTCCTGGGTGCAAGGCTGTTAAATAAATAGAAAGCCCCAGCTGATCACTAAATGCTGTCTCCATGTCTCTGTCTTCTAGTCACAGGACCACTGACAGCTCTTTCTTTTTGCCATTACACCCTCTTCAGTTATTTTTGCAGAGGGTGACTGCATCGACGGTTCTCAGATCCCGCTTATAACTGATAAAACTGATCATTTAAAAATAGACTATCTTGGCTTTACTCATTAGTGTTTTCCACAAAGTGAAGATAGATGTGAAGTAAGGTAGTGCTAAAAACCCCCCACTGAAATTTGAAACAGCTAAATAAAGGATTGTAAAAGAGAAAAAAAATGTATTATCTTTACTCGTGACTGAGATGATACATTACGGTAGTGATGTGAGCATTTCCTGTTGTACAATAACTAAATAAATTACTTGTTCAGACAGCTCTGTGATAAATCCTTTGAAAATATTCCAAAGGAAGCTTGGTAACAAAGGAAACATGAGTATTACCATGTCTAGTTTGACTAGAGACTAGTGCTGAGATTGAGCTAAAAATATTTCAGTGGACTATTTTATCTTGATTTTCCAGTGGAAAATCAAGAAACACCAATACAAATGGTGGAACCAGTTACACAGTCTTTTTAAAATGTTTTTGTGCTAAATATTTAAGATCTAATTGCCACAGATTTTGATGTTAATTTAAGGTACCTCTTTAACGTTGTGAAGAAAATTTCCATTCTCAAACTCAGAATTATTTATGTGTTTTATGAAAAGATACATAACCTATAATTCATCCTTCTCTAGAATTGGCAGAGAAAATTTACTCGAGTTTGGGTGGTTTAACTGTCAAATTTGAATGAGTTTATTTGTGCAAAAAGTATTTGTAGCTGCTGTTGTAAAAGAGCAGTGGTATTGCCTACTCCTAAGTGAATTGATAAAATGAGGTGCAAGAATCTCCTCAGCAAAGCTTAAAATTGAATTTTTATACTGATTAGTGGTTGTTCTAGGGGATGTTTATTGGATGGCTGTTTGAAAGGAATCTCAAGAAAACTTGTGCATGTCATTTGGTTTCTTTCATGAGGAAGGTCATACCAAGTGAGATAGAGATTTCACATTGTCCTTTATTTGTGCTTTCCCTGAAAAATTGAGTACTTTCATATTTCAGGCCTAGTGTCTTAATTGATACAACATTCCTAATGTCTTTATAATAGACAGTAGGAAAGGAAAACCAATCAGTGGAGAGCTCTTAATCACATGCATATATTACACTCCACAGGATTTTTCCAGCTCATTTAATGGATTCCTGATGCCCCAGTAATTCTGTCTTTCAAATAGTGTTAGCGCTTATTTTAATCTGCTGTTAAGTAAAACTCCAAACACTCCTCAAACATTTCACATCAAAGGTAAGTAAAGAGGTCAGGAAAACATGTGAGAGATGGTTTGTTAAAATGTGAATGGTTTAAAAGAACAAATTATTATGTCAATATGTAAGGAATCAATAAAAAATTCCATCAACTTGCTACTGAAATGGTCTACAAAAATGTATAGCACAGTGTAATTGCATGCAGTGAATAAATCTGCAGCTAAATTTTTCTGAAAGAAGCTTAACAATTTCCTTACTATTGTGTTATATACACTGATGTATGGGGTTAAGATTTGCTACTGATTTGATCCGAGCAAAATATTTCTTTTATTTAACAATACGCTTAAAACCATCCATTTTCCAAATATTTTTTGAGGGAGGGCTTGCAGTTGCAGAACTATCGATTGTGCATCTTCATTCAAATCCACAGGGCCAGGAATACCCTGGTGTTACCAGCCCCTTGCCCTGGGGGTCTCTTCTGTTTGGTGACAGCATTTCAGGAGCTATGAAATGCTGTATTCCACATCGCTCCACAGTGAGAAAGACTATACAGTGAAACTTGGTCAAACAAGTTAATCCCAAACTCACTCTGTGCGACTAAATATACGCATGATGATCACTTTAGAGACAACCCAGCTTCAGCCACACCTACTAACTCCTGCTTTTTGCCTTCAGCCAGTGAGCAAGTAATGCAGACACTGCTTTGATCCAACAGGTACTCCCCGCCATATAGTTGCTGTGACACGTGGTGTTAAGTTTTAGTGACTATTTTGATTTGTACTAATTTGGTTCCCATCATTCCTTGCACACTTGTGAGAATAGATTCAGAGTTCTCTTTCTTGTAGATTGTAATATTCACGATAGCAACAAGTACGCACAAAACAGAACTGGTACTTGAATTTGAAAGTGAGATTTCTTGTGCTATGCGGATGAGAAGTGTTAGACTGGTGCTTTGCAAAATGTCAGGCTGGGTGCGAATAGGTAGTAGCACAGGTGCCCAAGAGGCTGCAGCAGCAGCAGCAGGTGTTTTGAGCTAAATAAAATTTGTTGTGGAGCTCTTAGTGTCCCCATTTGTATCTGTTTATAATTGCTTTTATGCAAAACTTCTCTTTAACTTATGCCAGACTGATTGCTTAACTTTATTGTAGTCCTATCATGCTCATTTACCACTGCCATCAAACCTCAAATCAGAAGCAGTTCATCACCTCCAGCTTGCCATTCACTGAAGGGAAAATGCTACCTTCCACCTTTGTGCACTACCATCTACCATACAAACAAAACAAAAATATAATTGTCAGAACTGAGGCTGAGTATTTCCAATACTACGGTCGCAGGAAAGTTCAGTTGAAACAGTACTTTCTGTGGCAGGTTCATTTGTCAAAACTAGAATATGTTTTAAAATATTTTTATAAGTTTCTGCTGAAAAGTGGGTAGGACTCTCAAAAATCCATTCATCAGGTAACTGGTGAGATGCTCTGGAGACAGGTTACTGTTGGTGGGGTATATAAGCGCAGGGATCAGACATAAGCAGTTGGGAGGGGGTAGCGTTTGTAGGTAGCAATGGTCTAGGGGAGGGATAAAGTGTAAGTTATTGTCTGTCTGCCTGTCTGCAAGAGCAGGTTAGATGTCTGGAAATAAATAGCTGGAAGCTTTTGGTTGGCTTGCTGCCAGATATTATGATTCTTTTTAAAGCAATTTCCAACTTTTCTTTCACAGAAAATCCTCAAATGTAATTCTTTCTCTTATAAAGCTCAGTTTAAAAAAAGAAAAAACAACTTCAGAGAATTGGAAAATGTGCCTTCATAAACAGAGCTCTTTGTTGCAATATGCTGCTGAATTTCAGATGTTTGAAATACTGCATTTTGGAGGCAATTTCCTGATTCAAAACACCTGTTTGTACCAGAATGTTTTGGGTTTCTTTTTCTGAACCATCCTGGCTTTTCAAAGATGAAAAGAGCGTGTCTGGTGTGTAAAATGCTTTGATTTACCAGAGGTAAGCCATGTTGTTAGCAGAGATAAAGGACCTTGTTTACAAGGTGTCTATATCCTTAGAAAAAAGGAGTTTCCAATAATTGAATAAGGTGTCCTGAATGTATAGATTAAACCAGAAGGCCAACAGCAAACATGATGAACTTCAAAAGAACAGCTTCTCATCTCTCTGGGGACCTTCATTAATGAGTCACCAGATAGGCAATTACTGTACAGTTCTTATAATGACCAGGATCAGACACAAGCAATCAGCACAGTAGGCAGCAAGAAAGCAAGCAGAAAAAACCTGTGAAAATATGCCATTAAATCTTAATTATTCTTCAAAAGAAAACAAGCACGACTAGGGGGCAGATAACTGTAAGGAATATACAGAACTGTATCAAAACCTGCTGGCTCAGGGCAATGATATTTAGTTATTAGCAGCATCAACGTTTATTTAAAGCTAAGCACTATGTTCACAGACCATTCAGAAGTCTGTAAACCTCTGAATTCCACCTGTTTGTTAAAAGCCTCAGTAAGAACCAGTCTTTACTACTACAGGATTGTTCCTCAAATTAAGAAACACTCACACGCTGTTATTTTGATCTCTATTCTAATAGCTTCTAGAAACTACAATAAGGCCTGAGGCCTCAGGTGAACATACAGACAATGAAAGACAGCTTTCCCCAGAAGAATGCCTTCAACTGGTAAAGGAGGAGAGGAGAATGAGAGGGGCGATCAGGGCTGCACAGCACCACTGGGTTTGATGAAGTCCCAGCCCGGTGTTGGAGGCACTTCAACATCCTCCAAGTATTTGTATGCAGCAGATTTAGTACAGGTCCATGGGGCTTATTTACCAACGAGCACTCCCCAGATCCTGAATTGCCTGGGCGGTTTCTTTGTAGCTAAGCCGTCCTGTTGAGCTCACCGGAATTCTCTGAGGAAATCCTTTGATGATTATGGGAATATGAGTCTCTTGATGAGTTTCTTCTCATCCTTCTTTCTAAGAAATAATTATAAACTTATAAATAAGATAAGCCCTGCACATCTGGTGTTATTGGGCAGGGGGACTACTCAGAAAAGGAGTTATTACACAGTAACCCCTGTGCTAGAAAGTCACATGTCTTTCATCTGCCCTGAATTGCCTTTTAGAAAGACATCTTATGCGGTGGGCGATAAATATCATTCTCATCACTTTCTTGCAGCAGACAATTTCCTTTTTTACTCTCTTTCCTCTGTCATCTGAACAAGTAAACTCACTTTGGTCTGCCTTAAAAGGCATGAGTAATCTGATAAAATGTGGATTTACTACTTGACCATCCTCACATAGTACACGAGCCAGGCATGAGTCTTTTTTCAGTTGTTTCAACCTTTCAAAAATTAAAGCTGTTTAGGATCAAGATGACAAAAAAGCAAAACTTAAAATTGTCCCACTGTTAATATAAGGTTTACCTTTCTGAATTCCAAGGTACTCCAAGGCTGAGGTTTGCGAAATGGACTTAGAGTCATTTCTAATTCTTGCAAAACATGTCAGCAAGAAAGATGGTAGAAAGAGGCAAAATATCTAACAAAGGAGTAATGGTACTTCTAATGGCTATACAAAATTGATCTGTTTATTTGGAAGTGCGTGTAAGTTCTATGAAATTTAGTCTGCCTCCACACCTAGGGAGATTTGAGTTTAAAATTGATAACTCACTTAGGATAACCTTCCTTCACAGAATTACATTGAGGAAGTTACTTATTTGCACAGTATTGTGGATTTAGCTCCAGAGTATTATTTGAGTAATTGTCTAATGAGTTTTTCCTGAGTATGTTTTTCATAGTACACCCTATTTTCCCTGCAGAAGGAATAATTATGTAAATAACTATTATCAGACTATAGTGTGCAGCTAAAAAGTGTAAGATGCATTGTGCAAATCAAATATTTGTATAATAAGTCTGGCTCTGTAAAAGATAAAAGTGAATACTGAAGCTGCGGTAGTTTATTTATATCTATTTCTGTGCACTTATCACCTCAGGTATTTTAACAGTTGAAAGATTTGTTGTGTCTGATATAGGCTATTCAATGTGGGAAATCACCCAAAGGAAATAGTAACGTTTTACATTCAGAGCTCCCAAATATGGGGGCTGAAACTGGTGATGCTACAGTGCTTTTGATTTCAGTGTTGACTGTCATAATGGCATTCCCTCAGTAAGGATTCCTTTAGTTTTCTTGGGGAATCAAACAAGATAACAGGAATAATTCATCTGTTGTGCTTTTTAGCATTGCTGATCTCTAAAACACTTAATTTTCTAATCTTTCATCTTTTTGTCTTCTAAATGCTGTTTAACTTGGTTCTTTAAAACAATATTTAGTTATCAGTCTAGACTATGTCCTCAAGTTGGTTTGGAGGAGTAAGGATTCATTTGCCAGGGTTGTGCTTACATCAACAACCAATATTTTCCAAAAAGGTTTTGATAATGCTACAATAGAACAATTCAGTCTATTCCCAAAAATGAAGTTCATCCCATCATGAGCCAGGTGATTGCATTGCCCTGTGGGCTGCCTAATGAGCAGTCCAACACACAGCCAGGCCACAGTCATGAGTCAGACTCTCGTGAGTTCTTGTCTGGTTTTGGCAGAGACTGCTGATTCTTCTTGAATGACTCTACTCATCTAAAAACTGAAAATGATGATTAGCCGAGGCCACCTAATGAACTCTCACAGTTGACGTTCAAATTCAGGAACTCATGGCTCCCCACATCTATATTCAGTTTATTATTAGTGGTAACCTTTAATCATTATACAGCCTTTTGTATTGGTATACTCTATTTCAGCAACTAATATTTATTATCCTGACTGTGCTTCATTTCTATATGAGGTTAACAGATATTTATTGCCAACTATCGTGAGAATGTTGGCAGAGAGGTCCTCTATGGCAAGATTTTTATTTTCAGATCTTCTTTTTTCTTACTTCATATATTTTTCTTTGCTTTCCTGTTTGCTCTTTTCTATTTTTCCTACAACTTTGATGTCAATTGGGCTTACAGGTCAAAATGAGCAATAGCCTTTCCCTGTCTTCAGATGAAGACTCACCTGTGCAACATTCTTAGATGATGGTGTGACCTAGAGCAAATTGCAGTTCACTCTGAAATGCAGATCTTTGGAATTGTGTTAAAACTGATCAAAAACTTTGTCTTGAAGTATATATTATTCAGAGCGAGTTTTTACTATATCATTTCAACGGCTTGATTTGTTTCATTGTTAATTTTAACTTCTTGATGTTGTTTTTGGCACGTTTTGTGTCAGACTCCCTTTTGAAGTTTGCGCTCTGCTTTTCTGCCACTACCTGAGTTCTGTTGAGTTTCAAATCATGGTAAAGGGCAGGGATGTTCGTTGTTTGGAGAGGTTTTTTTTTGACTGAAGATTTTGTCCAGAGCATGATGTATGATAAAGGGACATGCTCCTACAGCAGTCTGGCTGTGCAGGTTATACTTTTGAAAGCAATTGAATTATCAAGCTGTATGAAACGGTAAGAGAAATCTAATGGGGGGAGAAGGAGCACAAAGTAACTGCTGAAGAGTGTTGCATTGTTTATGAAATCTCAGTTTAAATGTAAAATTAGTAGGCATCCTCTAGATGGATACATACTTAAAGCCAGAGCTTTTTAAAATGGCTACACATTTTTAAATGTCCAACTGGAGATATCTTAAAGATGTTTTACTTATACTGGGATATATTCTTAGCAAATCAAAGACTTCTGACAATATGCTTTGTAAAATTGGAAGTACTTGAAAAAAACAGACTAAAAGCTCTTGACTTTTGTGAATGCTGGTGCCTCTTCTGGCAGCAGCTCACTATTAGGTGCTTCCCTTGTGTGAGAAGTTGAACACGTCTATGTTATATAACAATGGGCTTTAGAATATTTTCAATAAACTTACCGTATCAGTTATGTGAACTAATGATTAAATTATACCTTTGTAGACTAGTAATGATACCAATTCTTTCCCAAAAGAAGAAATTCTGTCAAGGAGTTTGTGTATAATTCCATTTAGTTTTAATAGCAGTTTCTCTATGTGAAAGGACACTCTGGGGAATACATTTCTTGCTCCTGTGGTTTGTTGGTTTGTTTGGTTTTTTTTGAAAGAACAGTAACATGTAAATTTTAAAAAAATCAGTTTAGGAAGGTTTTTTCAAATCATTATTCTATTTCTCTGGGTTTTTTTTATTGTCCTATTGAAGTTTCATGGTTCTTTCAATGACTTCCTCAGTTTTGTGCCCAGCCTTTCTGGGTTTGACAGCTATTCTGCCTTTAGAGTTCTGGATTAGCCGAGTTGACGCAGCAGCACATGAGAGCTGTCAACAGACAACCCTCTTAATAGAATGAACAGCAAAAATAAGAAACACAACAGCATGAAGAACAGGCTGCATGTTTAAACAGTACCTTACCTTGATTTTTCCCCTAGAAGCTCAGAAAGAGTTAATTGCTGTGCATTTCACGCTGTTCATGTGTGTTTTATTTTTGAGATGCAGGGAAGTCTAGGTGCGCTGGCTCCTCAAATTACTTCATGGATTTCTTCCATACCCTGGACATTGCCTGTTTTTATTCTGCTTAGTCTCAGCCTGGCAAACCACCCTAAATTTACCACAACTAACGGGGCAAGTAATTATTGGTTTTGACAACCTATTTACCAGGAGATGTTTTATGTAGATTATCTAAATTGTTCTCTTTTAACTGCCTTTTCACAAACCAACCTGTAGAGCACATGAAGGTTTTTTTTGTTGTAAACACGCCTGTGACCTAGACTAACCACAAAATATTATTGGATTAATGAGAATCATTCCCATGTCCTTCGTTTCTGTTTACATGATTGGAAGTATATAAGTACCAGATAAAAAAAAGAAATATCTAGTGCATTCTGTCTGAAAGTATTTAAATTCCATTTGGAAGATTAAGCGTACCTGTTTCAACAGCAGAAGGCATTTTGTAGTAGTGAATTGTTAGCAATAGCTAGAGAAAGACCAAAGGAAACATTTTAACTTGATTCACAATGAATACTTCTGCCTTACTGCTAGTTTTTTTCTTGAAATATAAGCCAGAGATGTATTTCATCATTAACCTTTTGAACCAGGCCAAGTATAATTGGCAATTCTCCTGCAACATCTATTTGTCTGTATTATGCTGTTCCTTTTATAGGAGAAATAATTGTAATTTTTTTTTTCTGTGTACCGTCTTTTTTCAGCTAACCTTTTTAAAGGATCAGAAATATTATAAAGCTCCCAAATGATATCCTATTCCATCTAGGTTTGCCTAACAACTATTTGTGGTTGTATATACAAGTATTTCAATACGTTCAATATGAAAGAGGAGTACAATTGAGAAATTCTGTTTAGCAGATTGGATTCTTATCCTTGTCTCTATTTAAGGCTGGCAACAAGGTTCTAAGAGATTCTTGTGCTATCTCTTAACATACCATAACACACAACAGAGGCTTGAAAGTAGTGCTATGACATACACCTATCTTGTCTGAAATCACCCCCTGTCAGTAATAATGCCCTTTGTTTACTGAAGAGCTAATCAAAAATTTGGCCAACTGTAACTGGAATTGCCTTTTAATATCTTAGCTGTCAGCCCACAAGTATGCCTTTTTGACAGTATATTTTCAGGAATATATATGACATAGTAACAGATAACAGAACAGCCTTCACATCTGGAGAAGAGACGAGCTTCTATCAAAATGAAGGATGATATGTTTCAGTACTTTTATGACGAGTGGGAGAAGATTTCAGAGAAGGGCTACATTAAGATTTTTTTAATGGCCTTTACTTACTGAATCAGTATCTTTTTTTCCCTGTTGGTTGCTTGCTGATTGCTGAATATTTGCCCTTTGCCCCTATTCGTTATTTAATACATTAAAAATTACACCATCAGGGACATAATTTTTATTTCTCCTATTAGTTATGCTTCTGCTGAGTGCTCTGTTCACTAGTGGGTACTAGCATGCTGTTTTACAGTAGAAATGACACAAAAGGGGCACACATTTTCATTAGAAATGCAATTATCAGGCTGGTGGTTGATGGTTTACTGCTCCTTTGGCCCACAATTTATTATGTAAGACAGAAACTGGAGTAATATGTTTTGATACATCTGCCTCAGTCCAGCAAACTTTTAAAGTCCATGGGTGTTCTGCCCTTGACCTCCTCCTGAGCTGAATGATAGAGTACTTAGCTGTTGGAATATCACTGGCATCTTGAGATCTGCAGATAAAAGCCATTGGAGCGGAACTGGATATTACCACTTTTGGCTTTGCTTTCATTACATAGCGAAGTATTCTTTTGATGGTATATCTGCTTATTTTGACTTCTATTGCTGAATTCAATCCAGGCTAAATATTTTCAAAATTATTTTAACTGTCTGAACAAGTCCAGACTTGATGTGTGAATCCAGGTTGTTGGCCTTTGGTATACATCTGACTCAGAAGGCTAGTGGGATGTGAGAATAAATATGTTTCTATCCATCCAATTAGGTCTCTTTTTTAATTAAAGCTGCAACTTAAATCTGCTAGAAATTAATTTATTAATTATTAATAGAATTAGACTTTCAGCATTTTTATGACTGTCTTTTCAGGAGACTTTTGTGTTTTGTAGATCAGATTACCTCCGTCTAGTTTTGTTGGGAAACCAGAACGCTAAGATCTAATATCAATTTTAAGCAAATTAAATTAGGAATTTTAGATTCTTAACTTCTGATGACTCATTCCAATAAACTTCTATTCTCCTGCCTTGTGGAATTCCAACATTTTA
The DNA here is from genome assembly GCA_033124195.1 of Coracias cyanogaster. Classification (NCBI taxonomy): domain Eukaryota; kingdom Metazoa; phylum Chordata; class Aves; order Coraciiformes; family Coraciidae; genus Coracias; species Coracias cyanogaster. Next base: position 56,398 of record JAVSBS010010615.1, read on the forward strand.
GAAGGGTTTTAAGTTAAACCTCTAGATGTTAAAGCATCAGTTTGGCCAGTATCACATAGGAAGTTGATGGTCAGACTGAGAAGAGAAATTATAATCTCACTTGTCATCTTCAGGCTTCTTCATCATTGTTGGAAAGCAGTTAATGTTTCCAAAATATTCTGTCAAATTTCTAACAGGAAAAAATGATAAAGACATTATCTTAATGCCTTCAAATAAGGAGAGGAACACAGGCTTTCTTTTTTTTCTTTTCTTTTTTTTTTTTTTTTTCCCTAAAAGGTGTAATTTTGTATTACTGTTGTGTTTAGCTGTATCTGTAGGAGAGTGATACAGATGCATTAAGATTATTAATCCAATAGGCATCCTACTGTACTACATGTCTGCAAACAATTAATGTTTTATGCAAATGTAAGTAGGCAAGCAGAAGTACAAGGCTGTGTGCTTCTCTGCCTCCTAGGATAAGGCTGTGATCCTCAACTGGTACTTACTATCTAAAACACTATGATAATTTCTCATTGTGTTACTTGACAAAGGCAGAAAGAAGACTTTCAGAAAATGCATTAGAAGACCTTTTTACAATGTGTTTGGTTCCAAGACAGCATTAACTCCACTGAATAGTGAAAGTAATAGGGATCACTCAGCTTGCCTTAAGGCTATGACAAAATTATAATCTGTTTCTTGATAATTCGGCAGCCCTGTGAAACACTCTCATTTGCTCCATAAATTGTACTGAAGAATAGCCTTTTTTGGAATAAAAGTATACTAATTTCTCTATGTTTAAGTAGTTAAAATAGGAAACAGCCTACATACAATAGCTTCTGAGGATATTGCCCACCCATCAAAGTAAACAGGAACCCAACAGATCAATATTTAAATACCATTAAAAACAGTTTTGAGAAAAAAAGCATAATTAACTTTGCCATATGCTTCATTTTCTTACTACACTATCTTCAGAGTGAAACAAAATCACCGTTCATAGAGAAGCTAATTATCCACTGTCAGTTAAGCCCTCAATCACTGATCTCTTGACAGCTGGTAATCAGTCCCAAACCCCATTGCAAATTGCATTAAAATCCATGTTTATTCACTGGAGAAAGATGGGGAGCACAGCTCGTACATTCACCAAACACTTCAGCTAGTTCTTCAAGATAGCTCTTCTTGCACGTTTCACTTCAGTTTTGGATTTTCCCCTTTCCTGACTATTTAAGGCTTGCACATTTCAAATCCCAAATGTGAAAACATAATTTTGGCTGTTGTGTTCTCTCTTCAGTGAATAGATGAAACTATGCTCAGACAACCTGGTGATTTTTGCCTAAATGTTTATTTAATGTGGCCTTTTTGCATAGTTTCACTGAGAATTTACAGGTGTCGACTAAATTTTTGCATTTGTTAAAGCAGGTAAAAAGGGATGTAGGAAAGGGGAGAACTGATCTGAAAGTTCAATAGCACACTGCTACAAACTCTTCCAGGATGTACAACTGTATAAAACTAAGGTTTAGACCACAAAGCAGCAATCTATTTCCCAGATGAGCTCTATTTCACCTCCCAACTTTGTTTTCCTCATGCTTTGATCTGCCCTGAGAGCCAGCATATACTATTCTTAAAGCTTTTTGTAATGTAACTACTGTGAGAACTACTTTGTAGGTGAAGATCTGAAAGTCAAAACTCATTTAGCTTTGTTCCATTACCACAAAAAAACCACTCAACCCAAAAAGCTACTGAGTGACAGAGAGAGGAAAACAGAAATTTGATGAAAAGGTTTTTATGGCTGTTCTTGAATATAAATAAATATATAGTAATATTTCTTGATTTGAAGGAACAAGGACAAAATCATGTTAGTTTAATTATGTAAAATCATATGAGAAAATGAAAGAACAGGATAAATTCCATGCAAGTTCTAAATTGAAGGCCAATGTGGCCAGTCTTGGCTGACTTTCTGGTGACTAGTTGTATCTGTTCCTGCAGTAATGAATTCTCTCAATAAATACACACTGCTGAAAGAGTTCCTCATTGTTATTACCTTTCCACTCTTGGCTCAGACAGTTCCTCATTGTGTCATCTAAAGACTGATCTACTGCCCAATTCTATAACAGCTCAGGAGAGAATTTACCATTCAGCTTCAAAGACTGAAGAATCTAAATTTCTTTACACCCTAATTTACTCTTTTTTATAAAATTTGTTCTAATATTTCACAGGGATAATGTGAATTGAATGAATTAATAGGTACAAAGCATATTTGTATCTTTACAATGTAAGACCTGCTCCGTATCTGTCTATCTTGTTCTCCATCACACAAGTGTTTAAGGTCTTTGACATTATTATACACCAAGGAGGAAATTCAAATCTTTCCAGTGATTGTTCTTCCTTGTTAGGCAATCACATTTTTCAGTGCTTTTGGTTAGCAATAAAGACTCTTGTATAGCAGTGAATCAATAGATGATTGGTGTTGCCTTTTCTTTTGTCACCATTTCCACTACAGATAGATCACATCTTTTTTTCTTTTCTTTTTCTTTTTTTGGTGCTTAAGAAAGGAATTGCCATGGAAATGCAACAGTCTATAGTTCACTCCCACTCCCCCCATCACACTGGCATGTGCATCCATCTGTCACTATTGTAATGTGCTTTTGAGGTGTATGGGGCTATTTAGTACATCTTCTTAGCAACTACTTCTGCATAATAGGAGTACTGGAATTGAGAGCACTTTTCATTCTCTGAACAACTGGAATACTTCTCTAAGTAGATGAATAAATGAATTCTCTAAGCAAGACCCAGATAAGATAGTATTATGAGAATCTTGAAAATAATTCTCTTAATGCTCCTTTGATATTTGCTTAATTAAACTATATATCCTGATGACTCTAGATATTTGAGATATTTTTAAATACCCGCTTTCATGGTTTTTACATACCCTGAACTCATACTTTACTTGTCTGTGTACGAAGTGCTGTGCTGAACAGCAGATTGTGAAGACAGTAACAATGGAAATCCTACCATCTTAAAAGGTAATAGCAAAATAACTGTGTCAGTTAAGTACTGGCTAAACAATTTTGTCCTCAAGTTCCAGAGAGTTTCTAATAATTCCTCTGGAGTAGCATATGCTTCTGTGTAAGATCAAGTGGGTTACGTAATCTTTTCCTTTCCTTGTCTGATCCAAGACCAATTTTTGGAGTGCATCTGGGGTTTTTTTGTGGAATGCTCTGTGTGTTCAAACAACAGATCTGTGATCTTGCTATCAAAATTGCTAGCTATGAAATTAAATGTCTCTGGTGAAGATTTTAGTCTTGTGCTCTGGGACACAAATAATGTCTGTTGCTATATCAGAATAAATGCCTACATTGCAAAGACTGTGCTGACTCTTTACACAGATGTATCTATGCATGAGTGGCTGGCAGATGGGCTCTTTGAATATAGTGTCAAAAGCTGTAGGAAGGGAAAGGAGGGGCAGAAGATAGAATCATAGAATAATTACCACCAAGATCATCAAGTCCAACCTTCATCCTAACATCTCTCTAGCCACTAGACCACCGCCTCAAGTGCTACACCTACTCCTTTTTTAAACATCTCCAGGGATGGTGACTCCACCACCTCCCTGGGCAGCCTGTTCCAGTGCCCAACCAGTCTCTCAATAAGGAATTTCTTCCTAATATCTAATCTAAACCTCCCCTGAAGCACCGTGAGGCCATTTCCTCTTGTTCTAGCTTTAGTAATTTGGGAGAAGAGACCAACACCAGCCTTGCTACAACCTCCTTTTAGGTAGTTGTAGAGAGCAATAAGGTTTCCTCTCAGAAGATAGACCTTCCATCACACTGTGTATGATATGGGATCTGCACATTTAGTATATGTTAAATGATTAGTATTTTTGCTAAGTGAGCTCTTCCACCCTCTTCTTCATTTAGGATTAATTTAAGGAGAAGGCTATGTCTAGAAGGAAGCGCTTTTTATTCCTGAGAAAGGACGTGCAGCCTTACAGTAATATGCATTTCTCATTTTGCAAGTATAGTGCTGTTTTTCAATGTCTGGAGTATAACAGAGAGCAGTCCTGGGCAAAGAAAAGCAAATTCACATTGCTGTGATCCCATTCTTGCACAACTGCAGATTTTCTATCCAGCCAAATTTATTTAATGTATTTTAGCAGCTTGTGTAGTTCCTACTGCTGTTTAGCAAAATGGTCATCACATTCTGACAGATGAGACTTGGTCAGCCAAGAGGAGAGCCTGTGTGCCTGTTCTTGAAGTGGCCTGCCCAGCTCAGTGGCTACGAGTAGCACCCTTCTGTGCTTAAATTACAGAACAAAAAGGGCCAATTTCAGAAAGACTTGGAAGCACCCAGATGTACTCAACAATTTAGTGCAGGATGAGGTGACCACCACCTCCAAATCTAGTCATCCTGAAGTTCACCTGCCCTGCAACTTCCCAAATCCTAATCCAGTAATGCCACCTGGATCTGTTTGTCCAGCCACAAAGGACAATTACTGTGCTTTACTGTTTTACTCTCGTTCTTGCATGGAATTGCATAGCAGTTGAACCCATTTCGATGAAAAACGCACTTGTTTTAAACTACAGTCTTTGGTAGTAATATCTTTCATTTTATAAAATTTCTTTCTTCTGGGAGGTTTTGAAAGCTTCCTACATCATGAAGGCTGCAAATTATTTGTAAACAAGACCTTACTACTTGCAAACTTATATGTTGTTTCGTAAAGTAAGATAGATTGAATTATTACAGTCAAATCCTTAACGTTACTCTTGTTTACAGCACACTTCCCTTAACAATAAATCTCCAAGCCCATGGGCACTTTCAATTACTGTATCTTCCTTGCTTAGCAAAGGAACTCATAAACCTCTCTTTCTGTCATACCATTTTGAAAGATCTTTGTACATAATGAAGAATGTGTTGTCTGACAATGCTTATATTAAGGAAGACTTATTAAAAAGATAACTTGTGTGGTTCACCTGTCTTTGCCTGTGACTGTGGGAAAGGAGGCATACACAGATTACCACAGGAAACTTGGACCTGCCTTCAAAATTTATTCCTAGGCCATGTGAAAAAGGGGTAGGAGATGCAATGGAACTAAGTCTGTAAAATTTATTTAAGATTTTTGTGACCTATAAAAGAATTATTTTTACTGTAAACTCTTTCAAAAGTACAGCATGAGACTTCTCAGTATTTCAGGCTTTATGAATTTTAGAGAAACCAGAAGATGCAGCTATAAAGGCATAGATATCTCTTCCACAGAGGATTTTATGGCATTATTTGAAAAAGTGTCATATTTACATAGTTTCTTGACCTACACAGATGGCAGGGGAAGATTCACTCTCATTTTACAGAATGTAAAAATCCAGTGTGTTCAGGAAAGAAAATTCAGATTTCCCAACTGACGTTCTTTTCTATTCACATCTAGAAAAAACACAGAAAATGTAGGAATCATAGCTGACAACTAACAGTTTGTCCTTATAATCTGTGAGTGCTTTCATGATAGATGAAGATTGTAAAAAGTATGGTGTGTTTAGAGTAGAAATCATCATTTTCTAGTCACCACCAGTGAGTTAACAGAAAAAAGTATGGGGGGAAAAAAAATCCCACAGTCAAAACTTAAGCACTGAGAAACACCATGGTCCAAGATTTCTGCACACAGATAGCTAAAAGTAATTTCTGAAATATGTGCTTAGAAGTATACATCGATACAGTAGACAGGCTGAGTTGCTAGTGGAAACTGGAGATGTTAATCATTTCTGAAAATTAGTCCAGCTACCTAAATGTCTGTCGGAAAACTAATTTTAGGAATGATAGTTGGAAAATGTTGATGAATATTGCCGGTGTCATATTTAACTGTTAATCAAGTAATAGCATATAATCTTTTATGCCTCAGTGTAAAAATATTCCTTAAAATAAATAACAATAAAAAGATATGAAGCATACAACTCTAGCACAAAATAACTGTAATCTCATTTTGTAACAGTAATGAATATACGGCAGCAAGCTTCACTGATTAAAAAGTTTTTGTGCCAAGTTCGTTTCCTGTTTCTCCAATGGGATGTAAAATCCAGACTACCTTTCTGTTTGGTGTATTAACACGTAAGCTCTACTTCTGGAAGGCAGTCCATGTTCCTTCATCAGCTTGACCTTCAGGCTTAAATGTCTCCAGCTGCCAAAAGTTTAATTTGGGTCACCGGCAGACCTCTGATTGCTGGGGGTAGAAAGAAAACAGAGCAAAAGGCAGGAGGTCTGCTCTCACCCACCATGAGCTCATTCAGAGAGTAAGCAAGCTCTGGCATGGTAAGTTGATCACAGAAAATAGGGCTCAAAGAGGCCGCAAAGTCCATTCCTCTGATTTAGGATAGAGGGAACAGTATGTCAACAGCTCTATCTGGTGTCATCTTTGCCATACCGGTTTCAGTGTTACTGGATAAAAAGCCTTTCATTTATATTTGGCTTGCTTTGGCGTATTGTTGTATTTTCCAAAATCTAATGTGTCGTGAGATTTGTGGCGTACACTTCATAGGCTGACTCTGTAATACTGCAGGTATTTAATGTTGTATTGTGATATTAGAAAGAAATGACTCATTAAAGAATTGTAGTATTTTGTCATCATTGAGAAAAGAATAATCTTTAATTTGCTAAAGTTGAAAAAATAGGAAAGTTAATATAAAAAATTCTGGAATCTATAGGAGTGGTGATGTTAGCAGTTTTGTCTGCAGTAATACATATGCACGCCTGCCATGTGGAACTACAGGACTTTTTTTCTGCAGATGTAATGTCATTAGATTGCTTTTTAAGATTTGACTAACATGAATGCTTCATTTTCCAGTTCTTTTTTTTTTTTTTACATTATTTGCAATTGAATTACAGGGACAGATGAGCCTGTCCTAGTATATTAGTTTTCATAGAATCATAAAGTATCTCAAGTTGGCAGGGACCCATAAGGATCATTTGATACCTCGTATCTGGCAATCTGAGTCAGATACTCCAACTGAACTGTTTGAGTTGAAAAGTTGTCACTGATTCAGATCCTCAGACCTATTTGTGAAGTACTTTGAGTATGTAGAGCAGACAATTTGAGAAAAACTGTGGCTCTGGGGAGGGATGATTTAAAGAAATAAGAGGACAGGTCCTGCGATTAGCTGGTGCTAGAAGCAGAAGTTTTTGTAATGTAAGATTTAAAGGGAGATGAAAACCTGAAAAAATATTTGCACTGTTCATTGTAAAATCAGGCTGTTTAGTTCATCGTTGCTGCTGTGGTTTATACAGCCTATTTGTATTCCTCCCTTACCTTTCTCTGCTCTTCTGGTGCATTGTTCAGGCTTCCTGACAATGATAATCTAACACCAAGACAAATTCTGAAAGTATTGGGCCCCAGTCCTTTTGTCACTTATTATTTATATTAGCATTCCAATGAACTGGAATGAAGAAAAAATACTTTCTACTCAAGTACAAAGCAAACATATCATACATTCAGGGAGTTCCTAGTTAGTGTAATACCTGGGCCCTAACAGAATGTGAGGCACCAGAGCTCCCTTTCCTGCTTGAAGACCTTTCATCCCAAATGACTCTGAATCAGCCACAAAAAGCCCAGCCAGTTGTCAACATCATTTATCATATGCTTAGAAGCAGTGCCATCGCCAGTAGGCAAAGGAAATTTCCGCACTCTTTCTTGTTCCTTCCCTTTCTCATGGCAAAACTGTTAAACTCAGTGTATCTCTGTGAAATTCCGTAGTTTCAAGTAGCGTATTTTAGCAAACAATAATGTTGGTGACATTTTTTAACCAGCTGGTACAGATTGACAGTCCCAGTTATGAAAGGGGGCCACAAGTGAGAGTAAGCGGTGCAAGATTTGAATAATGAGCCTTTGCAGTGAACACTGCTTTGTAGAGACATGGCTTGGAAGGTTGTCTGACCTCTAAAATACATCATCTGCCTCTGATGCAAGTTCATTTCAGAGGGAAAACATTCCTACATTTGCTACTGCCTTTCATGTTATACATAGAGTATGGCAATGATAAATTTTGTTATTTCCCACTCATTTAGAAAATTTATTTTATATGGAACTGATGGTGTTTTACAGAATTATTCTCTGTCAACACAATGTACCTTACAGTATAATATCTAAAGTATATAAATTTGTTATTTTGAGGGCCGCACCAGCTGAAAATGCACTCCATCTAAACTCTTGGATGGAGAACTTGCTATTTTCTAAGGCCAGCTATATGAATGAAAATGCAAAATTCACCTTAATAAGCAGATCACTTTATGACTATAACTGTTGAGGAAATTTGGCATAAATTGAAATTGAATGTTAGAAGCATTAAAATTTCATTGGCATTTTTGATAATAAGGATTGGAATCTATCACCCATTCTAGAAAAAAAAAAGTTAAAAGATGGAAGGTGTTATTCAGTGCTACAGAAAATAACATTGTATTGCAATATATTTAATAGAGTTTTAAAACAAATTAGCAAACCGGACAATAGAGAAAAAGAAAAAAGGTAAATCTTTTTTTAGCAGAATCTAAAATACTAAAACTTTTGACAAAAAATATAATCTGGATATCCTGCAAGCTTCATGTTAATATTTACCCACAGCTAGCAGCTGTTGAGAACTGAGTGACATAGGAGAACATTTCCAGCTGCAGAAAGGCAAAGCGAAGCCTTCATGAAATCAAACCTTAGCCATTTCTTCTTCTTAATACCCTTCTAAGGAACAGCAAGACATTTGCCTTTTAAAATAACTCTCAGTTTCAATTATTTAATAATAAGAGATGAAAAAACATTAAAAAATCTAGTAACTGCCAAATTAATGCAATTTCCTACACTTGTGTTTGGTAGCTGAAGACAAGCAAAGTAGCTGTCTAACCTAAGGAGAATGAAAAAACAGTGCTCAAAAACACCCTTTAGAGAAAATGTCTCCCGACAATATCAGGTATAGTAATAGGAATCAAAACTGAAGGAACTAATTTAAAATACATTCCAATTTATTCATATTAGGAACTTAAATGTTCCTGGACTTCTTGGGCTTAAGCGTACCTGAGTGTATGAGTGCTTAAAAGCAATTTGCTGTAGACATTGCTGGATCGAGGCAGTTTTGAAGTCACATTGCATCTTTTTCCCCCTGCTTTAGATAGCCCTCTAATGATCAACTATAAAGAACACTGTGGAATTAGTTTAATTTTTGATTATGCAGAAAGGAGTCAACTTGACTATGATAGGCTGTGTTGCACCTGGAGGGCTTAAGCAGCCATAATTTGATTTAACCAAGTGAAATAAGCAAGCCTGTCATGGTAGAGGGAGAAGACTATACACTAATTTGACAGCATCCGTTTTCTGCTAGAGGAGCTTTGTAAAATAATAGCATAGATCTGACCACTTTGAGATTCACACTCTTATTGACCGTCTTCCTCAATCTTTGTAGCTGTAGGTTACTTTTATTTATTTATTTTTTTCCACATATCCTGGTAGCCTTTGAAATTGTAATTGCTGTATTTGATACCATTTCTGAAATGAAAACAAAATCTTCCTGGTTTCTTAGAGTTGGTATCTGATTTGTTATGACTCATATGCAACTGTCAGGTTTAAGCGGTAACTACGTGGATCCGAATCATTATTAGTGTTCTAGACAATACCTTCTCTGATTTCCTGATATTTAAAATACAGCATAAGGCACTGGATAGGGGTTCTTCGACTCTAAAGGTCTAATAAGCTATGAAAATAGAGGGAACTGTACACCTGTACACTGGGCAAGAAACTCTTTTTGAGAAACAACAATGTTAAAAACATGTCTCCATCTCCAATGAATGGATGCAACATGGACAAATCACCAAAATTTGAAATACAACCTCTTTTTCTGTAGCACATTCTATGTCATCACCAGTAGTACACAAAGATACTGTAAAAATAACAGTATCTTTGTAGAATCAGGTAGAATAAAATCAGATTTTTTTTTCCTGAATTGCAATTCTGCTAACCACATTGGGCTAACTTTTGTGAAAAAGAGTTTCAATCTTCAATACACATTCAGTCCATTTGTTTTGTTGTGGTAGGATAGAAATACAATAGGATATTAATATTATGCAGGGTAAATGTTTTGTTGCATTGCGTGTATTTTGAGTTGTGTCAGTAAATAGTGCGGTAAATATAAAAATCATAAAGCATTCCACAGGCTCATAATCTTATAATGTACTTTATTAATATAAAATAAAAACTAAAGCTCAGAGAATTACTCGTCCAGCAAAAAGATCATTGTAATGGGCAGTAAGATACAGATGATTAGCTTTTTGATATTCATTAGGTAGAGGACCTGTTTTCATTCTGGACCTTAAATCTATTAGCCTTCTCACAGAGAGAGCACCTGAGGAAAAATCAAAGCAGGTCTAGGACTTACACACCTGTGGCCCAGAAAATACCCATGGGATCATATTTCCTAAAAATCTTAATATCTGAAAGCAAGAACCTGAATTAGTCACTCTTTGTCACTTGCATTTTGGGTCTCCTGTAACTGTAAAGCCAGCCAAGGGAAACCAAGCAGAACTGGGCAGCGTGAGTACCTCCAATTCACAAATTCTTACTGAGCTCAAATTTGGGCAATAACCAATGGATTATTCTTTTTTCCTTTGGTTGACAGTTTGCATTCTCAAATAAAAAATGAGGCCACTCATCAAAAAGAAACAGAAAACCAGATAATTTATAGACTGACTTACTGGGTTGCGCAGAAGCCTATCAGCTGTTTTTAACCAAGTAATAAAAGCTGTAAGACTGTTTGACTTTTGGGTGTATGTTATCCCTAGGCAAAGTATCACACATGCATTCAATTAGCTTTTGCAGCACACTAATTTGAGTTTATGAAGCGTATTGTCCCCACAGCAAAGAAATGCTGCAGGGCTATTGTAGAGTAGCATGCACCACAGCCTTACATGATTAATGAGTTTTTAATATTACTGCTAGGCTACACAAGCAGGTTTACAAATTATCCAGGCTGAAGGTCTAGGTGGCCAGTTCTTCTTGTGCTTTATGTCAACAACTTTCCTTTATCTGAAATGTGATGTTTGTTTCACTAGAGACCAGCTTTAGTGTTTAGAGACATAGTAAAACATAAAAGAGCTTGGTGTAAAACCTGGGAATGGACAATATGGTTTGTGAAAAGGATTCTAAAAGTGTAATTTCTTAATTAGAAGGAAAGGCATAATTTTCATTAATTAGTTGGCTATGATAGGACTAATGATGAGGAAAAAACTCTCAATACGATAATAATAAATATAATAATTATGTTTATTTTAAAGTGAAGGTTCTTACTACTAAACTGATGTTGAATTTTTCAATTTCTTCCTTTAGCATTTCATACTCACTAAAGCTGTATTAGCAATGTCTTTCACTTTACGTTTAAAATACAAGTCGATGATATTCTTTGCTTGCATTTTTTTCAGCAAGTGGAGCTCATATCTGTTCCCTTTTCTCCTATTCCTGGAGTTTTTCTTGATTTCAAGAAATAAATTTTCTAGGCCCATCAGAAGAAACATCCATGCCCCTTCTATTTGTAACAGAAGACAAACATTTCATAGATTGTTATATATACTGCTTAATTTACTCTTGGTACTACTGTGTAGGCATCCTCCTCAGAAAATATTTGTATAAATACAGCCTGTAAGTAATAGAAGTGTAATATAAACATAACATAAGCATAATGTAGAAATATGTTATGCTAAATATAGTTTTAAAAGTGGACAAGGTTGAAATGGATTAGGCAATAAACTGCTCTATTTTTCCAAGCAAATCAGTCAAGTGGTTTTGGTCCCCACCCATGCTGGGCCTGGTTTTATATCTATGCAGATATATATGTATGTATCTGTATAGAATTTACAGCGTCTCGGAGATTTTCTTCTGTTCATTGAAAACTTCAAACCATCTAGAAGTCTGATCCTTTGTCTTTTGAAGCCTTGTTATTGATTTTAGGGATAGCAGTATCAGGTCTTCAGTAGACATTTAACTAGTGTAGCTGTGCTCTCATGTATTTCTTCTGGGTACTTTTTAGACCTAAGTAAAAGCCATTCTTGAACATAAAAGGAAAACCAGGAAGGGAATGATCAAGTGTCCATGTCCCAGAAAAGACAGGCTTCTGGCTTCGAGGCTCAGCCACTTTGGTAAAAGAATAAAAGCAAAGGACTTGCACACATTTACAGGTTGTATATCCCAGAGTACACTTTCCATCCTGACTGCACAAAAGAAATAGCTCATCAGCCAAAAGCCTTCTGATAACTCTGTATGGGCCTCTCAGCCCTTCCTGTTTCGTTTCAGTGATTTTTCAAGCAATTATGTTTATTTTCAAGTGAAGATTCTTACTACTAAACTGATGTTGAATTTTTCAATTTCTTCTTCTAGCTTTCATACTCACCAAACATGTTCTAAATGTCTTTGGGTTTGCAGCCTCTTCACTGAGGTGTAAGTTAGCCAGTACAGAACTCCTGCTTTATTTGTCCCAAATGTGTGTCTGTTGCTAGTGCAGGCTGGCTAATTCATATTGTGAATTAGGTATTTTTGTTTCAGAACACTTTGTCCTCTATTACATCCTTATTCTTCCCGGTTTGTAGACTCCTCTTTGCCTCCATCCCTCAAATCTTTCATATTTAACTGGTTACACAGCTAGGAATATAGCGTTTCAAAGATATAAATAATAATGAGCTCCTTTAATAAAATCAGATGTAAGTTATGCAGCAGACGTCAATTATAATGGATTTTAAAGGTTTTGATCTAGAACCTGGGTGGCATTACATTTAGACTAATAACTGTAACTATGATTTATGTGTTTGCAACTGAAATGGTTTCAGTGCTTCGATATATGTCCAAAGTAAAATTTATAGTCTGCTACAGAATGTATAAATAATGAACAGCCATATGTCATATTGCATTTAAAAATTTGACTTCTTCCACAGCCAGCATAAGGTAAAATGAATTAAAATTTTAAGTTCATTTGGGATCAAGTTACTTTAATACTTTAAAGCAGCTCCACAAATAAAAAACTGATTTAATTACTTTTCCTGCAGTAAAATATACAATATTTTAAAATTCTCAATTGTATTCAAATTAAGCCACAACAGCGTAAAACATATGCTGATAAGAAAGGAAATTATTCACTTTTCTCCTAAAAATGTGCCACTAATTTTTCCTTAGATTATAAAACCAGGATAACAACGATTGACAAAGAAATGCTGCACAAAGCATTTAGATGGAAAGAAGCACAATTACTATTAATTTCAAAATAGCCCCGTCCCCTGAATACCCATTTCATGTAGGAAAAAAATCAGTAGCCTAATTTTGGTAAGATAAGCTGCATGGGACTGTATGAATATGCACTACACACTGCAGTTTCCAGTTGGACATTTGAAAATTAGAAGCGCCCCGACTAACATTTGTGGTCCATTTGCAGCAGAAAGACCACCCGACCCTCCGTTACAGCAGGGGCTGTCTTTCAGAATGTATCTACCTTTTCTCAGTCTCAGCTTGCATGTTTTAAACCTTGCTGACCAAACTATTCCGGTTTCTTTTTTTTCTTCCTAGCTATCTGTTGAAATTTGTCATTGTCACACATGGACTATGTACAAAAATCAGATGACAACTGCTATTTTATTAGTAGCTTATAAGGTGTTTTCCATTTTGCCCATAACAAGAGATGGAGCATAATGGGACTTCAGGCCTATGGGAAACAGGATGTGCTAAGATTTTACTCCAGGAGCCTGTTGTCCTCATATAGTCAGATGAATTTTGCACCAGGAAATGTCTCTCAAAAATTTTAGGTAATTCTTCTGGTATTTACAGCAAGCGAAGTGCTAAGTGTTCAGCATTGCCCATGGCTTGAAGCTTCCCTTTCCCATTTACATGGGAATACTATTTTCTTTTATTCCCTGAAGTTTGGTACCAGGACTGAACTTGGTGAGCTCTCCAACAAGCAGAAATAAATAAATGAAATATTTGTAGTGAAGCCATCAGCAGAGATGACATCTATTCCTCAGCAAGGAAGTATTATTGGGAAGTTATCTAACTTCTCATAGAAAATGCTATTGATTTTTAGCCTGTTTTGTCAAGTAGTCAATAGCCACACACAGAGGCTACGTGTGATACACTACGGGATTTTTTTGCCTGTTAGAAAAAGTGCAACTGTATGTTGTGTTACCAATGTGGCTAGCTTGGTGTTTTTTCTGTCTTGAACTTTAGGTATTAATACATATGCTTGGTTTATAAATGTCAAAGTCTATTTCGTCATCTCTCTAAAAAGGTGGCTTAGCTGAGACAGATGCTTTTGCTAAGAAGCAGTACTGGTGTCTTAGAGCTAACATGCCTTTGGGCTCTGACAGACATTTGGCAACAGATTGAAACTGAGTGTCTGAAATGGTTACTGCTCTCACCTTGTCTATCACAGATTTAGTTCGTCTACACCAGACTGAAGTCACGGAGCTGGTTTATGAGCATCTCAGATGTCCCTTTTCTCAGAAATGGCAACATCTGTCAGAGTAAGGCAGAAGACTAGGTGAGGGAATGAGGAATGAAAGCACAAGTAGCTTGAAAATTCTAGCTAAATTTTTTAGTATTTTCTTCAATAATGTAATTAGGCAAGTGAAAACATCTGTAGAAAAATTAGTTGTTCAAATTCTGTGATTCTGAGTGAACAACTCCTTTCAAATATTGAAATGTCAGTTCACTTGAAGTTATCATGGGAGTTTAGTCTCAGGGAACATGACAAACCATTCAAAGATCACTTTGCTGATACATGCTGAGTATCGGGTAAAAAGATGGGTTTGCAGTGTGCAATTGGAGCACTTTGATTCAGACTTTAATAGCTTTTAAAAGGTGAATGTTTCATTACTGGACGAAGTTGTCAGCTGTGTTCATGGAAATGGATACTCCTCTCTATAAAATATTAGTATCAAATAAAATTTGAATATTGTGTTTCCAAGATTGTGTTAACGCCAAACAATGAGTGAAGTGCATTTATTCAAGACATGGAATTCTTGGTTTGACAAGCCCAGCTCTCCATCTGTCCCTTTTCTTTCTTGAGTTTAGCACTCTGACTCTGTCCTGCCCTATTTATTCAAGAGCATAATGTTGTGATTTTCTTGTGCTTTGGCAAAGTCCTAGTGGAAAAGACACCCAAGTATCAAAATTTCATGCTAACCTGTGGATCTCACTGTGCGTGGTCACCTGTTACCCACGATGTCCAATAGACAGACATGTTGCCAGTTTTCTATCTATAGGAACAAAGGTTTTAAAAGATATTCTATTTGCAAACAGATACGCCTGCTTTCAGGTATGTCTTCTCAACAGGGATTTTCTGATGATAACCAGGAGCACCTTGTCTCAACAGGAGCTTATTTCTCTTCTACTCCCTTCAAATAGTTGCCACAGCTTTTCAGAGAAATGGTTGGGTTTAGCTTTTTAGATTTTTTTTTTTCAGAGATTTGTTACTAGAAATTAATTTTAGAGAAAGGGTGTTTATGAAATTAGGTGAGTTAAAGAAAGGGTCAGGAAATATTCAGACCACTGAAGACTTGAGGAAATTCTGCTCTTATGATTTAATCAGTTTAATGGAAGTATAAAAAGCTGGAATCATCTCCTGTAGCCCAGGCATTTTGAGACCTAAAAGTAAACTGGTAGATACTTGTTGGAAAGGTATAGCTGTTGCTTTGTTTATATGGTACTATCTCCTTAAACAAATATGGTACCCATTGAAAAAAGTTGTACAAATAGCAGCTACGGTTTATTATCATTCCATAGCTTCCACTTGAAAACAGCTGTTGGCGTTGAGTTGAACTTGCACATCCACAGGTCTAAGACTTTAATCATGTCACTCAGCACTTTCACTGTACTTCTTTTGGTGCTTAGAAATTGCATTAAAAAGAGATATATAACTGCAGCTATTCATGTCACTGATAGATAAAGCATTACTATACCCCCTTTCACCTGTTGTCGCTATTCAAACTGTGCCAGGATTGTTAAACATTTTTTGTTTTGCCAGATATATCCTTACAAGTTCAGACATTTATTGATTTGTGACTGATGATCAGTTAAAATACTTTTTTGTTGTTGTTAAACCTGTGATGACTGGACTTAAACTTGCCATATGAAAAGAGAACCTCCCTAGTTTATTTAACCTCTTCCCTTTTTTTAATTACCATTCAAACTGATTGAAAAGTTTGGGGGTTTTTATCCTCTTCCTCTTAATCAATCTGCAATTAAGTAAATAATAGTCATGAGCTCACAAATACCTTTAAAGTTGCTTTATAGCCCCTTGATTGGGTTCAGGAGACAAGCTTCTGTGTCTCATTGCGTTGGAGTTGCTGGATTATATCATGACCTTGTGGGAGTGGTACTGCATGTAGCAAGATGGACATTAAATGATTTTACTTCCTTCCGTGAATTTTTAAACACTTAAATGAGTTTCATATTTTAAAAAGAAAACTTCCTGTGTTATTAGTTACGGAAAGAAACTGAGAAAACAAGTTTATAGAAATTGACTTTTAAAGTTAATGTTACTTTGACTATATTGTCATTAGCTGTTATTATTATATTGCCTAATCTGTATGCTGCAAGAGTTAAGAAATGAGTTTGATGGGTTTTTTTTTTACACGAACAGAATTCTAACTAAAAGAGGGGAAATAAACCTTCAGGTGTCTTATTGCTGGGGGGAGAATGTGAGCCTTCAAGTAAGATGAAAAATCAATAAAAAGTGACGGTGCATTCTGTTTAAACTTCAGGTCCTCAGTGAAAATCGTTATGAGAATGTCATTTACATGACAAATTAATGCTTCATTCAGACGTTTTATTTAGAGGAGAATTCTCATAAACTTAGGGTTGTGCAGTTTTTCATAATTTTCCTTCTTGGTCAGTGTTGCTTACAGATATTTTCTTTTGGGCAATTATCAATCTTGTCTTTACTTAAAATGTTTATTTTATCCTCTCTATAGTGTTTTGGAGAACTAATCAAAGAAAATCTTTCTTTTATTCTTATATCCTCATAAGATTTCCTTTTATAATGTAATATAGCCACCTCCAAAGGATTTGTGCTCCCCTGTGATTTAATATTTGTGTTGTCCTATACATGTGAAGACTAAGATTGTGTAGGTGTGGAGTTTAAGCTGCTTAAAATCCAACTGATTATGCGCAGCGTTTCCAAGAGTCTAGTGACTTCATGAAGGTGTGAATCCAAGTCAAAATGCCAAAAAAGTTGCAGGGGTTTTCAAACCAATAACTTTTATTCAGGCTAATCTCAGGAACAGAGATGTATATTCGCAAGGAGAGAGAAGGAGAGGTGTTGATTTCTTTTGTTTCCTCATAATATTGAAGATCTAAGATCTATTTGGGAAGTTTTTTATTTCTGTTTCATGTATGGATTATAAAGTCTCATTGCATTTCTCCTTGAAAATAGTTACATTTAAAGAATAGGTAGAACTGTGACATCCCAGTAACTGAAAACCGAATCTTGTGATTCAGTTTGAGGGAGATATTTTGCAATAAGAACAAAAAATCAGAACCTTTGTTTGTTTTGATGTTGTTTTTTTTTCAATACGCTTTCTAAAATGGGATAGTATAAAGTCACTTTGGAGGAAACAGGCTTTTTAAAAATCTGGTAAATTTTAGAAAATACTTGCTTCCTAGATCTGAGATCTCAAAACCATGAAAAAGTGCATAATGCACTTGACATTTCTGATTTAAGGTGTGCATGAGCACCTACATCCAATGCTAGGAAGGGTTGTTTGACCTTCAAAGAAAAGATAACTGAAAACTTCATCTCTTCAGGTCACCTTAGAGTAACTTTTGATAGAACCAAAAGGAAGTTTAATATGTTTTTATTACCTGTGACTTACTAAACCCTGAGGAGGTGAATGTGACTTATTGACTAAACGCCTACAATGGGAGAAGGCTCAGTGGGGATGGGTGAGGGTGCTGTGGTCTGAAGCTCAGAGAAAAGTGCGGGGTGTGACTGACCACAGCTGCTGCAGAGCAGCTGACAAAGGGCAGCTCTTGTTTTAGATAAAGAACTATCAACAGTAGAGTGGAAACAGTGTAAATGCTGCTCCCTGAGTTAGCCAGACCAGCATGGAGAAAAGTAGGTGTTTCAGCCCAACATAGAGTATAAAAACTCATCAACTAGCAAGAGAATTTGAACTCCTTTCAACCTGCGTATTCTTTCTCAGCAACTGGGGCCACATCATGATGGTGAGCATTTATAGAGACTGGTATTGCGATTGAACTGTGTATGGCAATCACTGCATTTTTCTAAGTGTAGCTAACATTTATAACATGTTCTCAGTATATTTTGTATCACTGTGCTAAATCAGAAGTCCTGTTAATCATCACACCTTTTCTATGTGGAATATATTAAAAGTACCAGGTCAGAGTATTGGACTGTGACAGTGTCCAACTTCCCACACACACCTCAAAGGAAAAACACATACAGTTTTTCAAAGGCATGGAAAAAATTTAGGTCCAATTCAGTTAAAACATGATCATTCTGCTTGTACCAGCAGTGCCTCACAGTGACTCACAGTTCTTCTTAGGTTGAACAATTGACTTCAGTAAGATTATTAGCAGTAAGGAAAACATGCCAGGAAATACAACCACTTTCTAATAGATTTTTTTTTTTTGCAGACTTATTATGGATTCATTTTACCAAATTGAAATAAATATCTTAATGAAATTGTGAGTAGTTTTCAAGTGTAGTTCATTATGTTAATTTGCTAAAAAATTAAATGGTACTAAAATATTATTAATGCAATATAAGTGGAATATATGAAACTAAGTTTTGCCCAAATGAGTAGAAAATAAATGCTTTTAAAAGGATTCATACTGTAAAGGATATGATAGTATGACGTATATTGCATTTACTGACAATTGTTCTGGACCCAGTCATAAATTAATCTATGAAGTACAGAGGACTAGGATGTTTAGCTTCATATAGAATCATTTTTTGGAGTTGGCCGCGGCAGTAAAAGAAAGATACGTTGTCAGTTGTGTATAACAGAGTGCATAACCTCACAGCATTTTTCAAGTGCACCCTCATCAAATACAACACTTGCTAACTTGTCAGTGAGGCGACAGCTGTAGTCACTGTTGGCCTGAATACAGCCCACTGAAGTCAGGGGGGGTCTTTCCAGTTATTTCAGTGGACTAGTTACCAAAGACTGTTCTATGGGATATGTGGCAGAAACAGGTAGTCCTTTTGGGCCATCCTTCCTCACTTCGTGGTTGAAGAGATGAATCACTGAGTTTGTTCTCTTCTACTCATGGAAGCCTGGAAAAATGCTAGTTTTCCCCACAACCCCAGTGTGGAGATTCAAATAATCTTCATAATGAACCAAATTTTGTATTGTGCAGGGAAGCTGTTATTCACTGGTTTCACAACAGTTTTTTGCATTAGATCTACAAACATAGGGATTATTCCTATCTTATTCTTTATTCTCACATATTATTAAGTGTTGCTGACCTAACCATTTGTCATGGGTAGGCCTGATGAGCATCCTCATCCCAGATACCACCAGAGTGTAATCTTAGTGTGATTCGGGGTGTGATCATCATGAGAAGTACTGAATTCAGAGGTGTCACTGGATTGTGGCTGAATATCTTTTTTACCATTACATGTTTGCTCAATGATACCTCTCATTCTAGGCTTGGTGCTGTAGTGCAAAATGGAGCTTCTTGGTCATGCTAGCATAACTTGAGTTGGAAGATCCTTCCAACATTGTCTAAAAGACAAGACATCTAATAAACATGCCTTTCCAGGGCACAGATAACGTTTTTGTTATTGTTCTTATATTAGCATTGGAATGTCTCCAGTACTTTCTATAGTTCTCAGGTTTTTAGGTGACTAATATGGATGCTACTGTAAGCTATGTCACCAGCTGATACTGTAAACCAGATGGAGGACAGTAGTTTCACCACCAGAGATTTTTACCTCCTTGACCTTCCTGAAACTTGAAATTTATTCCCAAATTTTATGTCAATCATAGAATAGGGAAAACGTATTTGTTACTGCTATTTCATTTTTTGGCAATGTAACTTGAACTCTGCTGCTGCTATGTGATCCATGGGTATTATAAAGTCTTTGTATGCTTGGTCTGTATGAAGGATATATAATGTCAGGCAATATAATACTTCTTGCACAAGAAAACTACTTCTAATGGAACTGTAGATTATTGTTTTCCCTCTTTAAAAATAGTTTTTGAAAAACATTAGAAATGTATGCTGATGGTGGATAATCAGGAAAATCCACAGTTTAGAGAGAACGTGCCATATGTCTTGTAATTTCAGCACACAATGGGGTACCTCTTTAATGACTTCCTCAGTGCCCCCAATTGTATCTTGGTGTTAGAAGACATATGGAGCCTTTTCCCCTTAACTGTGAATTTCCTTCCTGCCACTGTTTTTTCTTACAACCTTAATCTGCTTTTAATGTACTGCAGTTGTCTTTTCCTGCCAATAATCTTTTATCCCTTGTTAGGCGACTTCATTACAAATGACAGAGCTAGAACTTCTACGTTCAGAGTGAGATGAATGCTTAAATTCAATTTTATTTCTCAATAACCGAGCAACAAGAGAGCTTTGAATTAAACTTGGTATTCTGTGTTTGGCTCCACATTGTAAAACCTGTGCGTATCTGGGTGCTGATGGCGTAAATGATTGCACTCACTGTTCTGGTGTGTCTGTATGCATGTGTGTATAAAAGCTTCTAATTGGTGCTAGTTGTTTTTTCTGAACATTTTGTGAAACTCTAGGTATAGAAATACACTTGTTTTGCAATCTGGTAAGTTTTAATAAGTTTAGCTGTTTCACAGGGTGCAACTTGGCTCTGACTATATATGACAAGGACCAGAGCCCCAGTTTACAGGATATCTATGTTACAGTAGTGACGTAGAGATTTCTCTGCGAATACAAGTACAGCAAGCTACTCTACGCAGAAAATGCAGAAAGATCAGAAAAGATTTTGCACACATTTTTTCAAATCATGAAGACCATGGTTCAAAATCTACTCTAATTATATTTATGAAGGGCTAGTCTCACTGATCTGCGATTCATTTAATAAAATGTATACAGAAATATTTATAATTGGAAATGTCCTTCCTTGATTCAAAGCATGAAGAGATCAACAGGACTTTCTATAAGGCTTTGAACCTATATTTAATATGTCATGTATGAAAGAAAATATGATAAAGGAAGATGATTTACATTCTGATATTGAGAAATTGTTATACATGAAGGCAAGAGAGGCACTGCAGCCATTTTCTTTCCAAGACTCTAGAGTTTGAGTAGAAACCTGTGTCCTTCCTACCCTGATGGGAGAGAGGCTTGACCCTGAATTCCTCTTCAATGCAGATGCTTTATTAAATGTGGGTGATCTGGAAAGCAATATGCATCTGAAGTAAACCTGGCTTAGGGTGCCTTTCTGCTACCTTGGAATGCTGAAAATAAAATACGATACTGATTCAAAGTCCAGTTGATAGTCCGCTCCCGTGGCAAAGCAGATTTTGATGTCGCACAATGTTGATGCCTGAGCTACAATTTAGTTCCTAAAATTCACAGAAATAGTATTGATTAAACATGAGAAAATAGCTGTCAATTGTGCAAGGTTTTTACTGCTCAGGAATGAGAGTATTCCCAGAGAAAGCGTAGTAAGTTTGTTGTTGTTTCTTTTTTTAACCCAAGTTTTGAATATTGTGCTTGCAGTTGAAATTTATTATAAACAAATCTGAGGTTCACTGTTAATGGAGTTGGTAGAAAAATTTTATGATCATCTAATTTTTATCTGTGAGGGATGAAGGCTTGCTGTGAGCCTGTGGCAGAAGGTGCACTGAGGAACACTTCATCTGAAGTACAGGATTATCAGTAACTGTAGGCTTGATTTCAGACTTGAAAACGCTGATTTTTCAGTCAGTGAAATTCTTGCAGAAGAGAAACCTCCCTTTTCCATTTTGCATAGAGTTGTCTGATTTCCAGCCACACCACAGAAAACGCCTGGTCTCCTGAACTGTATGAGATTTCAACATGCAGCAGATGAGAGAGGGTTAGTTATTATCCAACTGTGGAGTTTGGAAGGCTTCCCAGTGGTCTGCTGAATGAAACATTTTTAGATCAAAGCTGGGGAGGGGTTGGCAGGAAGAGGTGATGGTCCATGAAAGTGGTAAGCAGAACTGTCTCATAACCTTCCCTCCTATTGCCAGTAGACTATTTGGATGAAAACAAAGAACTGAACAAATTCTACAGATGCTTGAGTAAAACCTTCCTAAAAATGTATCATTTATGAGAGCTCATAAATGAAAGCTTGGGTTTATCACATTCTCAGTGCAGGGAAATATTTCTTTTTTAGTGTGTTTGTTAATAAAGGTTCTGTGGGTTGATTGCGTGGGGTCTTTTGGTTTTGTTTTGGTTTTTTTTTCTCCTTGCCTTTTAATGTTTCTTTCTTTAGCGTGGCATTTTTAAAGGGGGGATGGGGGGTGAGGGCGGGGGATCAGTTGCTTACTGTTTACTGAAGAAAATATATTTCCCTCCCCTCATAGTTACTGGCTGGTCATCACAATTAACAGATGCCAAGCTGTAGAACACAGTTTTCCAGCAAACGGCATCTGGCTTCCTGGCAGAGTCCACAGGCACTTGTGTTGATGGTTTTGGAGCTGCAGCTGGGTCTGGGTGGCTGCTGAGGGAGTATATGGTCCACCCTGTCATTCTAGATGCTATTTACCTTTGGCTCACCTTTGATTCAGAATCATTTAAGCATTTGTGCCTTTCTATAATGCTGTCAAACATCGGTCTTTCAAATGGCTTTATGTAGATCCATTCACAGTCAGGAAGAAGAAAGCCATTTCACGTGATCACTTATTTTCTGCGTGTACATAGAAATTATAAACCTTTATTTATCCACCAGGATGCATAGTGCAAAAATGTGTATCAAGCCATGCATTTAAAGGGAAAAAGAAGAGGAGGATTCTGATAATCTTCCTGTGAATGCAAACATATAATCACACCTGATTGTGTTCTGGATTTAAAAGATGCAAAAGACTGAACTGTTGTGTTAAAGCTACTGCTAGTGCCATTGTGCGGCATACAGGTCTATACAGCCCTCCATTTGGGAGCAGCTGCACCTCTTGTATCTGATATGCACCGCACTAGGGTTGGAGGAGAATTTTGCTCAGTGTTGTACTGTTTCCTGGGATACCCAGTACCTGCCAGAATGATCCAAAACACAAGCACTTTATTAGGGGTCAATAAAACTGGGTTCTCCTGATCCAGCTGACAACCTTCTGTGATATGTTGAAGGAATCATCATCTCACGTCACTATATTTTATTTTCGTGTTGGTTCACATGTTATCACATGTCTTGGATGTACTTTCAAAAAGCACCATAGTTAGTGTAAATAGTATTTGTACTGAGAAGACTCAATATCTGGAGTCTCTCCCTCATGGCAAAGGAATTTCTGGATGCAGCAGTAGCATTGTATCTCTACTGTGATGGTGGTGGAGAAACCAGGCTGGGTGTGACTGACAGTACTTCACCCTTCTTTTCTCTTTAAGACTCCTTTCATTTTGTCTGTGTGACTAGTACCAAGGTGGCAACCCTCATAGTGATGTTGCTGTATGAAAATATGCGAGCAGTCCTTGGTTCCGATTTTAATGAGAGCATCTCAGATGCAGAATTATTGCTATTACATCTAATTGCTAGTCCACACTGTGGTATTTAAAATGGAGTGGTGGCAAGGATTCAGTATACAAATCCATTTATTTATAACCAAGTGACCTTCTGTAGAGTGATATTCTGGATTCTAGCTAGGGAGAGGGATTCAGCTTCCTTGTGAATGTCTGGCTCAGTGTTGACTGGAACATGCCTTTTGTTCCCCTGCTAGTAGTGACAAAGCCTTTGACAGCATCCTGTGGGAGATGGTGCTTGCCTGAATTCAATTTGCTTGATGTCCTTTGACCAAGCTGCAATTCACTGACTTGGTATAATTTTTGATAGGCAGTGGCTGGGGATAAAATCCCATATGGCCTTTTACATCATTCTGCTTGGTACCTGGGAAAGCAGAGGACTATATCGGTAAAAGAATCTATAATGTTCTGAAGAACATGAAAAACCTTAGAAATACTGCACAGTGAGAAACCTCACAGTGAACTTAACAATATTGCATTCAATTTTATTTTTCTTCTGGCTTTCATACATACATGACCTTATTAAGTTTCTAAACATAAACATATTCCTTTTAAAATACATCTTCAAAGTATACTTGAATTCTAGCCCTATAGGGACTTGACATATCAAAAGAAATTTGCTGACATAAACTGGTATGTAGAGCTTGATCTATTCTAATATATGATTTTAATGTTTCTCATTTTCTTGCCTTGCCAACTCACATCTATCACACACTGTCACATTTAAGTTTCCTAAATTACTGCTTTTAACTTTTTGTCACTTATTCAGTGAAGAGATATATTCTAAAGCTCAGCTCAGCTTTTTTTTTTTTTCTTGTGATTGTATCTTAATATTAATAGTTTGAGGGGAAAATGGAAATTTTTGCTCAGTTAAGGAGACAGCACTTTTTGATAGATTCAGGATTCAATATTGTCCTGGTTTCAAATTCCAGGCCTGATTTAATTTCCAAGCAAAGCACAGAATTCAGTGAGGCAAATGGAATAATGGCATGTGCGAATGGGGAGGGTGTTCTGAGCATTGTAATTACGAGCAAGACAAAATATATCTTTGCTACATCTGTTTATCAGTGATGGATAGATAGATTCATTTCCTATTGTTTGTAGTACATGTGTTGATGACAAAGTGCTCTGGTAAATTCTGCTGTTTGCAGGATAAGAGGAAATAATAATTGCACTCTTTAATCAAACTGCCTTGACCTCAAGCTGACAACTTCAAAGTTGCTTCCTTCTACACTTACAGCTGGTCTGAAGCACTAAACCCTTTTAGCCAATGAGTGTATTTGAAGAGTTATGCACCTTTAAGGCTTTAGGAAATATGAAAATATTTCCAGATATGCCAAATTTTGAAATTACTTTTTTTTAATAAAGTCCAGTTCCACTTTAATATTGATTGTGATTTGAAGCTTACTTCTTATTTAAATAACATTATCTTTTAGCTTCTCATGATACAGGAGACTTTCGCATCATTTCTGCTATAAGCTGACTTTCTTCTGATGACTGTTGCTCAGAGCTTATACTGCAAACAAGAGTCTGACATTCAATATGACAATAACGTTAAAAAAATCATTTTAGGATATAAAAAAGCTAATTTTCACTTCATAGGGTCTCAGAGCCTCCTGAAGGATGTTTAATTAAAATTCCATATCCTCACATGAAGTAGAAAAATAAATTTAAAGACCAGGATGAACCATTATGAACCTCTAGCTGGAGCTCTGACATGGCTTGGTCAAAGATCCCAATGTGATCATTGTTGGGGTGAGCCTGTGGCTTTGCGTGAAGTGATATTTTTCTAGAAGTACATCCAGAGTTTAGTTTAAAACATCAAATGATAAAGAAACTTCCACATGCTGAAGCAGTCTGTGCTGGTTGTTGGTTACTTGGTAAAATACATGTCCTCTTGCTCTTCTGAATTTGTGCCATTTTAGCTTGTGAACAGCAAAACTCATTGTGCCCCTCTGTGTTGAGTAAGAGCTGTTCATGTAAACACCTTCCACAGAAAATTGCTAAGGTGATCAGCTCCACCCTTAAGTGGTTTTTTGATAAGGTGGAAGAGTTTAGTTTCTTAATCCTCTGATCATCATATAATGTTTCCAGACCTGTTTGCATTCTAATTGCTCTTTTCATCTTATCACCAGCTTAAGCAGAGTATCAGCCCAAAAAAAGTGCTTATTTTCAGTTTGGGTGAAAGCTCAGTAAGAACAGGTTGAGTGGGGTTTTTTGGTGAGGTTTGTATTTTGTTTTTTTTGTTGGTGGTGGTTGGTTGGTTTGGTTGGCTGTTGGGTTTGTTGTGGGTGGTTTTTTTGTTTGTGGGTTTGCTGGTTTTTTCATAAGACAAAGGAAAACTAAAGTGAAGTAGGCAAGTGGGAAGGTGAAGAACAAAGTAATTCAAGTTTGTCATTTGTCTAACTAGTGGAAGACTGAATTATTTTTGTAGGCTCTGTGGCTGGATTATTTAAAGGTGTATTTTTGAGCAAAAGGAGGCATTTTTATGAGTATTGGTTTAGAAGCCTCCTGGCATTCTAGGAGCAATGTACGATTTGTCAGGAATGCTCACTGTACTCATTGGGATAATATTTTTTTATTGTTATTGTTAACTTCATATACATGCCTGTCTGTATTAATGTGTAAGGAATTATAATAGCAACATTTCCAATGCATGTATGAGAGGTTGCTTGTCTTTCTTTATAACAAATCTATAGATGTCAAAGGCCCATCATTTGTAATAGAAAATGTATCTGTGATGGACAGGGAATGTATGAGTGAAACTAATGTCTAAGCCTCTGAAAAATTCTTTGTCATAAAAGGTGAGAAAATACATTGTTAACAATTGTGGCAGATAGCTTGGTTTCCTTTTTAAAATGAGGTTTTTGCTGCCAAGCAAATGTTCTTTTACCTGTATTTAGATGGAACAACACTTAACATTCAGTATAGTTGGTTATGCTGGATATCCTCTGCTGCAGTTTTCCTTTTTCAAGGGTATCATTCGATCACCCAGAATGTGAAGTGTTTGTACTTCTGTTCTTTAAGGAGAACAGCACATTTATATTACATAGAAGTCACACTTCAGTGATTTATTTTCCTCTGCAGAAGTGTGTATGCAGCACCAGATTAGTTTGCAACAGGATAGTCTCATCTTCCTCTGGTCACATAGGGCAAATGCATATGCATTTGCCAGAAAAGGAATAAAAATTGTAATATAACTAATCTACATTTAAACAAACTGCCCATCTAGCCAGTGGAACCGGTCAGGGGGCTGAGCCGTGATAGGGAGCTGGTTCCTGCTTTGTCTTTTGTTCCTCTGAAGCACTGGTATGAATAATTCCTGTATTCATACCTGGGTCTTCGGTGCTGGGACAGTCAGCTCTTTTTCTGTGCCATTGGCCAAAGAGAATCCAGAATTCAGCATTTAATAATTTTAGCTTAATAGCAGCTATCCAGAATTGAAGGTAATGCTATTTGTTCATCACTGTTGTAGTAAGGTATAGATGAAAAATGTGTAAGATGCTAGATGGGTCCTATGCCCTGTCCTTTTCCATCACATGTTTCGCTATGATCTTTGGCAAGTCCTAATGTATTAGTTGGGCACCTTAATAGTCTGCTTTTCAGTTCCATGAGAGTCACTCTGGGGTTTCTCATAACATGTAGAATTTGAGTAATTTAAGGATTAGGCAATAAATGAGACCATATATATTGAATATTCTCCAAAGTGTTTATGTCCCGATCTTTACAATGCACCTCTACCACTGCATTGAAAAATGCTCTTGGTTCAGGCTGGATTGCTGCTTCTGAAGATGAAGTCAGTCAGATCTCCGGTCTGCCATCCTCCCTGATTTCCCTTTAAGTTTGCCGCTGCAGCACCATTCACTTTGGTGGAATTGCTCCTGATACACTCCACTGCAAGAAGAGAAGTGGTTCTGTGAATTTATTTCTGCTCTTTGAAAGAAGTTTAAAAGTATGCAGTGGGTGTCATTATGTTAATTCTAAGTACAAAGTAGAAATTTGAGCCTTAAACCCATAAGAAATTTAAAGAAACAAGAATCCCAAAACTTCTGAATCAAAAAAATCACACTTGAAATGAGATTACTGCATTCTGACATTTTTTGGAGTAACATTGATTTCAGTCAAATGAGCTGAAAGTGGAGTGAAATCAGCATCAGGCAAGAGGTAGCAATGACCAAAGTGGCTGCCAGTTGAACTCCCTATTCAGTGCTGGAACAGAGAAAAGTATTACTAGTATTCAGTACTATGTGCCGATAGTGAACAGCAATATCTAGTTCTTGTGTGTTTGAGTCTTCTTTTAAATATTTGATAGTATCACTTATTTTTCTCCTCTGTTCTTTTGATCTGATGCTCTCATGTCTCATATTGGATGTTGGGGGATTTTTCTCTTTCTGATTACTTCTCTTCCTCTTTACTTATGGCATTGGCTTTCGTGGAATTATCTGTGATGGCTATTTCTTACTGTTGTGGGAACGCAAACACTTGAAGAGAATTACCTTCAGGGATAACTGAAAATTCCAGTATATTTGGCATTTATACTAACAGGTAGAAACCAACTAGAATTACTACATGAACTGTCTTGTTGAATGCAGCGAGTCTTTGTATTTAACATCCTTGACCCTTTATCTAAGCCTACTTAATCTACTAAATTTCTTACAGGTATTTTAGTGATCAGGTAACCATGTTTATGTCAACTATGAACTATGAAGTTCTAAATCTTTTTGTCTCATGAACTTTATCACACCTTCTATGATTAAAAACCTCTAGTTCTTACCAGATGTTTCTTCTTCTTTACCAATACTGCGCTGTGATGTAACATGGGTAAACTCTGGTCCAGATTTCCATGATGTATCTTATGAAACAATGCCACAAAGTAATTTACTTTAACTTTTCCTTCCAAGAGATAATTTAACTTTGACTTAATTAATAAGATGCATTTAATTGCTATAAAATTATCATGGAAAAGTGCAAATTAATATGTTAAGACGAACTTCAAAGTTCGTCTCAATTGATAATGCATTTACAGTTTCATGCAGGTGGAATGACAGTGAACCTCTTAGTAGGAAACCTCTTGGAGAGAAGGATTGGAGAGATTTTCAGCAAAACTAGATGTTGGAAACCCACAGAACTTCCACTAATGAATACAGAAAGCCATTTTTTGTTATTCTGTGTCAAAGTAGAGGGGTTTTGTTGTTGTTGTGGGGTTGTGTTTTCTTTTGTGAACAAGGGCTATATATAGCAAAAGTTTCAAAGTGAATGTTTTTAATGTAATGATAGTTTGGTAATGCAGCAAACAGAACATTTCCATTTTAGATATGTGTAGTGGTCTTTGTTTTTCATTGCTAACTGTTGGACCTATGGCAAACATACTGTATAGAAGACTGAGGGCTTTTTTATTTCAATTGTTCCACCAGGATTTGAGGCAAAGGGAGAGGGTGGTATGTTGCAGCACTTTTCTTGAGCTCAATGGATGCCATAGTTCCCTATAGTAAGAAAGAAACTAATATTGAGGCAAAGGGGTACAGCTATTTTGTTTTCTAATGACAATGACAACTGACACTTCACAGAGGAATGACTGGGTGGATGTTTTTGTTTCTCTTTAATTCTAAGAGGAGACGTATTTTTGCATAACAATGAAGTCTGATCTTCCATCAGCTTAGGAAAAATGTTCAGCAGTTAGTTGTACACTATTAGTCCTCATGTGTTTTAGACTGTGGAGAGTACAACTGATACAGCTTGCCTGACCTAGTTGCCCAAGTCTTAGATGTGTTTTCTAAGACGCTTTCAACAAAGTCTCTTCCCTTTGATTTATTAATTTCATGACATCTGTTGGAAGGTAATTACAGATCTGTCAATGAATTCATCAAATCATCATGAAAATTCTCCTGTGCAGCAGTTAGAGGAAATACCATGACCTCGTTTCACATTCAGTTTTCTGGACCAATTCTCTGGTCAGAGTTACATGGTCAAACATATCCGTGCAGTAGTCCAGGTAATGGTTTGGGTGAGTGATAGTCCAGGCCATCACTTAAAGTCTCCATAATTATTTGAAATCCATACACCTGTCAAAATTCCTCACAACTTTTTTTTTTCTTCCATGTTTTTTTCAGCTATACACTACCTTTATGTACTTAAAGCTGCTGCCTTTGAAAAATGTACCAGTCACCTTTGTAGATTTAGGCACAGGACTAATTAATGTGATGTGTGTTCCCTGCTGATTCCCTTCCGCAAAGAGGTGCAGAAGAAAACAGAAGTAAAGTCTTTCTTTTCTATAAAGGATATCCTTGGGGTTTTACCATGTAGGCCTTAGAAAGACCTTTGGTATTTTGGCTGAGATAGTATAAGAGCACTGTGCAATAGCAGTGTTACCTCATTGTTCATGTGGTACCTGAGCAAACGAGGATAAGTAATGTCCCCTCCCATCCAGGAGTCATGGTTTTTGTTTTTAATAGTTGACTTTAAAGATAAGCTAGTGTGTTTTTGATACAGAGTGGTACTTCTACTTTTTAATTAAATTAATTATGACTGTAGTATTCAGATGGAGATAAACCAGAAGTAGTAAAATAAAGCTAAAATCCTGTGCAAGGTGAAATGCAGCAGTGTGATTTCCTCCCTCTTCTCCACACCTGGAACTTCAGGTGACCTCTTTGCCTATAACTGCATGTGTAAATGTTGGGGTAGCAGAAGACAAGATGTGGTAGTACTGCCCATTTGATAACAGAGCTTTGGACCTGAGCTAGTTCTGCTGCCTGGGAAATGTCAGCAGAGGGGACACGGCACAGCTCTCAGGTTACCATCCCTCAGGTCTTTAACCATTCTGCCCTTCTAAGCCGATGTCTGAATGCTTTCTTCTTTCAGTAGAGTTGGAGTCCAGATATACTGAGTGTAATTTTTCTTTAGTTAATGATATTTCCCCAATATCAGCTTTGCTTGAGGCTAAATGATTCATTTTAGTAAAGAGTAATGTCAGTAACTGTATGAGATTAAATTATTTAGCTAATTCTTGAGAACTTTGCTCTTTAAAAAAAAAAAACGAAACCTTTTCACTTGCACAGTAGAAAGGGAGTGTTCACTTACCAGTTTTTACTTGTGAAATGTTTCAAAACTGTAAACAGTTCCTGTCAATGTCACTTTAATGAAGCTGATAACATGAAAATATTTTCAAGTTTGTGGTCACCTCAATACAAATGGAAGCAATATTACACTCGGGTGTAACAAAAAATACTGTTGTTTCAGAGCCTCAGTGTTTCAATCATACTTCTGGACAACTTCTGCACTTAAGTCATACAAAGACACCTTTGAAACTTAAGACATTTTGGCACTGTTTGCGTAACTGTCAACAGAGCAGCCAGAAAAAAAATCAGTGTATGTCCTGGTTTCATCTGGGAAAGAATTAATTTCTGCCCTAGTAGCTGGTACAGTGCTGTGTTTTGGATTTACACTGATGTTTTAGTTGTTGCTGAGCAGTGTTTGCACTAAGTCAAGGACTTTTCAGCTTCTCACACCACCCCACCAGCAAGTAGGCTGGGGGCACAAGAAGCTGGGAGGGGACACAACCAGGACAGCTGACCCTGACTGACTAAAAGGATATTCCAGATCATATGATGTCATGCTCAGCATATAAAGGGAAAACTGGGTGGGGGCTGTGGATCAGGAGCTGGCTGGGCATTGGCTAGTAGGTGGTGAGAAACTGCATTGTGCATCACTTGTTTTGTATATTCTAATTCATCTATCATTATTATTATTACTGTTTTCCCTTTCTTTTCTGTCCTATGAAATTGCCTTTATCTCAACTCATTAATTTTACTTTTTTTTTTTTTTTCCAATTCTTTCCCCCATCACGTGGGGAGGGGAGGTGAGCGAGTGCCTATGTGGTGTTGAGCTGCTTGCCGCATTAAATCATGACAGTATACTAGATTAACAAATCTCTGACTGTAATAGTAGGTACTAAAACATGTTTCGATGTATTTGACACTTAAAATGTAAAAAATAAAAAAACAACCTCTGTTTTAAACTGCCTTAGAAAATCTGGAGAGACCATGGTCCCACTTTCTTGTCCAATGAAGAAAATTTGGGTATGAGATTGGAAAAAACCCTATAGTTTTCTGTCACTTTTCAGATCTGGCCTAAGGACAGCTCAGGCTGAGCTGGTAAGTGCTGCTATAAAGGATGCTTGTCTGCCTACGTTGTAAAGGACCTCTGCGGTCTGGAGGTCTCAGTGGCCTGCAGTTGCATCTGCCTTAGATCTAGCCTTTCCAGGTGCATCCCAGGCATTCCTGCTGTGAACCAATCCAGCTTTTGGAAACTGGTACTACTTAATGAATGGACTTATTTAGATCACATTGAGATATCTACCTATTCATATTTTGGTTTTAAGCAATAGAGAAAGATAAAGACAGCTAAACATAGAGCATTCTGGCAGTAAAAAGCCTGGTAATAGAAATGTTGTTATAAGAAGAAAACCCACAACCCTTTTTTTTTTTTTTTTTTGAATATCATTCTTCTACCCTTTGGAAAGATGCCTTGAGCCACTGTAGGAAGTGACTTTAGATTATTGTAGGTATGCAGCCTGCTATTAGATGCACACAGAAGTTTTATAGCTATTCCTTTACACATTCTAGTTCTGCTTCTATTAACTGGACAGTTAAAAACTGTTTAACAGTTTCAGCTTAATCAGGAATTATATATTTTTTGCCCTTTTGAGATGGCCTATAGTTCATCAGAAAGTAAAACTGCCAGCTCAGCACCAGTGATAGATAATTCTGCAGTAAGAATCAGAAATTCACATGCCTGAGTTGCAGTGTAATAGCCAGATATATACAGATGAAGTCATGTTCTCTTGAAAAGCATCACTTTTTGCCTTTAAAGAGAGACTTTCTGTTATGCAAGCGACTCTAATAACACATAAAAAGCACTAAAGAAATATTTCAGGCTCTGTACAGAGAGCTCTGCTGTTCTTAAATTTTATGTGAATACAAAACATTTCTTATCACTGAAGTCCTATCTATCTGCCTGCAGAGCAAAATGAGCTGAATGGGATAAGGCCACGCTTTCTCCTGCTCCTGCTATTCCAATATCTTAATGTGACACAAAAAGGAAACCAAAGGTTCTCCTGATTTCTAGGAGTCTTACAAAAACTATGACCCAAAAGTACCATTTTCATGTTGCTAGAAACTGTACATACAGCGTGAATAATAACACAATGACATGATTAATTTTCACCTTCAAAACATCTTAAAGACTATCGTCAAGTTAAAAATGAGGAATCTTGGGCATTTTTAGGAAATAGTCCCAGATAAATTGATGCACCCATACATGCCAAGAATATATGATGACTGTTAGGTTAAGATTGTTAGTAAAGTGGAACTGCCCATTTTATATAGCCAATCTTAACTTTTCTGGGTCTTTCAAGATTGCATAACAAGTGATGGGACCACAATAAAAGAAAGTGCTTGTTTATGTTTTGTGATGATTGCTCTAAGTCAAAAACTTGTCCTTAAAAGTAAAAAATTGATAATTTTGATCTGATCCCAGGCTACTTACCAAGGATATTCATCTTTTTTTTAATGCTACTTTGCTACAAAGGTAATATCATTACTATCTTGCAATGCAAATTAAATTTCAAAAGTAGTCCTTCCCAACAGAAATGCCTGTACATAAATGAAATCTTTCCTCATTGATACATGACACTGGGTATGACAATACCTGAGCTAATTCAAAAGTTTTGCAGAAGGACAGATAGCAATTCTATCTTAAAATCACCAGGTAAAGTTGCAGTAGCTCCAGCCACAGGTGTGAGGTATAGCTGAGTTTCAGGGGAATAGAGAGTCCATCCCAGGATGAACTTTGTAACAGGCTGCAGATGAACAGATCTTTGTGGCTGTGATCCTGGCTGTTTGGTTCCTCTACGCTGGCAGCTCTCACCTTAGCTGGTGTAGTAGGCTACAGTATGTTACAAAAATAGGCAAGGACTGCTGATGAGAGATTTAGAGCAGGAAAGATGAAAGGTGGATTTCTTCATTGTGGGTGAAAGAGCAGAGGAAAAGAAAGGAAATGTCCCTCTCCTGTTTTTATGTCTGGAAATGGAAAGAGTTTCTCAGCAAAAGAATTTTCATCTTCATTTTGTAAACAGAATTGTCCAAATAGGCTAACATGGCCCAGATGCTACCAGAAGATACTGTTCTGACCATGGAGAAAAATTGTAGCAATAGGTCTTATTACTGCGCACTGTCTGAATCCCCATGACTTAGCTATTTTTAACTTGTGTTGTGCGCTATGCAATTTTCTAGTGACTTCTGTGGGAGAACTTGATCACAAGAAAATGAAAATATAGTGTCTTTAGAAAAGTTAGTGATGCTTTTTAGATTTTTTTCTATAGGCTTCTGAAAACAATGCAGTGTAAGATGGGCTACCCATAGCTATCTTGAATTATTGTAGTGATCTTAAGTCATCTTTATCTCGACCAAATTGTAGCATCAACTGTAGGCAGCATAAAATCCTTCCAATTGGTGGTGGTGTTACTACAGGGGAAAACATGAGGGCAGACATCTTCTTGTGTAACTTAACTGTGAACTAAATATGGTAGAGCAGGCAATTTACAAAACCTCAACACAGAAAGGAGCCCTTTTTTCTTATTAGTCACTATGATGTACTAGGTAACCATTTTGTTTGAGCAATAGATGAGATTATTATAAGATTATGCAGTCACTCAGTTTTAATCAGCTGAGTGGGAAATCTCTGCTTTCTTATCAAAGGGCAGTAGATGAAAAGCGACGTCTCCACAGATCATTATGAAGGTAGCCTTGTATGAAGGGACCACTCATCTCCTCTCTAACTAGAACTGCTACTGAGGGAGTTATGTACTGGGTGAAAATGCCTTTATTAAAACAGACTGAAATCTAAATACAATTAGACTGAAGGGATGCAGAAATGTTTTATATTCACTGGGTATCATAACGAGTGCATAAAGTGAAACAAAAACAGTAGGAAAAAGTTCAATTTCCTGATGATTTGTCCAAAACAACAAATTAAAACAAATCTGTTCTTACAGGCACTGGATATAAACTTTGTCATTTGGGATGTCCATACAGTTCATGCAATTAAACCCAATTCTCAGTACAATTTGTGCACTTGTTCCAGTAAGGAATTTGCCTTTTCTTTCTTACTACAATATAAATATTTAATTGATGGGGTAGAAAGATTTTTAAAAGTGAAAGCTTTGTCTTCTCATAGGCACAAACTCTATTGCAGAACTACTGTGTATGGCTATTCTGTTCCAACACAAACCGGAACACTTGCATCATATATTTGCTCTTAGAATTGGACAGTCAGATCTATGTACACAACTTCACAGCCTGCAGTTCAACTAATGTTGGGTTAAAACATTCGTTTAGAGAAGAGACAATATTTTAGACAGCATAGGCCAGAGTATGTGCATTTTACCAATACTATTCAGTTGGGAGGAATAGAGAGACATACAAAGACTAAACCATGTAAATGTAGTGGTTTTAAGCCCATCTCTGGCCGCTTTCTATGCTAAATAATGACCATTTGTCCACAATACCAAAAATGCTCCCTCATGATTGTTTTTGTTTCTTCATTTTCATTTGGATATAACAGCCAAATTCTGTTCCCAATTGCAGCTGACTAGCTACAGTGACCTCACAGAAATTGTTTCAAATTAGAATCATAGAATCATTATGGTTGGAAAGGACCTCCAGGATCATCAAGTGCAATCATCAACTCAACATCTCCCTAACCACTAGGCCATAGCATCAAGTGCTACATCCACTCCTTTTTTTAAACCCCTCCAGGGATGGTGACTCCACCACCTCCCTGGGCAGCCTGTTCCAGTGCCCAACCACTCTCTCTAAAGACATATCTAATATCTAATCTAAACCTCCCCTGAAGCAACTTGAGGCCGTTTCCTCTCGTCCTATCATTTGTAAATTGGGAGAAGAGACTAACACCAGCCTCGCTACAACCATGAAAACATGTTGTCCTGGTTTTGCTGGGGCAGAATCCCAGACAAGTCATGGTCTGCAGGCTGTTAGCAGTTTGGAGTCAGCCAGGGCAGCTGACCTGAGCTGGCTACAGGTGTATCCCAGACCAGAGATGTCATGCTTAGTGTAAAGGGAGAAGTTTGCTGAGGGGTGGGCCTCCAGCTTGCGCTCCTCCTGACCGTGACCTTGCTCCTCTTCCTGCTCCTGAGGGCTGTGTTCCTGTGTATTGTGATCACTATGCATTTGCTGGGCTGAGTATAACTTTGTTTACTTTATATTAGCATTGGCATTATTTTTGATGTTTCATTAAGTCCATTTCCATGTCAAGCCATAGGTCTTCTCTCCCTTTCCTGATTCCCCTTTCCTGGCTGGGGAGAGGTCATTGGGTGACAGAGCAACTGCTGTTGTTTAGCCCCAGATACAGGCTAGACATAGACAAGCGTATGGAGGGAGCAGTGCAAAGGCTCTTTATTTAATGTTCCCGGTTAACTGCACAGTTTATCAGTTATATGGTGGCTTTCCGCCAGACGCCCACCCAGCCACTCTTTCATCTCCACCTCCACAGCAGGATGGGGGGAGAAAATGAGATGGAAAAGCTCATGGGCTTGGGCAGTGTTTTGTTCTTTCCTCCACAGGTTCTCCCCAAGGCACCCTCAGGCTGGCCGAGAGGCTCAGCTGTGCCCTGTGCGGGGCGGCTGGAACCGGCTGGGACCGGCACGGGGCAGCCCCGGCCGCTCCTCACAGGCCCCACAGCCCCCCTGCCAGTGCCTGGACATGTAATGTAGTTATTAAGCCATAGTCATACCCTGAATTTGTTTTCTGTCCTTGGCAGTCGTACACCCAGCAGTTCATCTGACAGACACCTGCCTTCACTTCATCTGGCTACTTCGGTATTAAAAGTTTACAGTTTGTACAGGGCACATCTGTTGCACGGGGGGCTCCTTGTAAGCAAACGTTTTTCCTTAGGCCTTAAGGCCTTACATGTTTAGCTTTGATGTATTATTTAATTAACTTACCCTGTAAGATTTCTGAAGAGCTGCCATTTGAGCAATTGCAGCCAAGTAAGTTTTTCTCTGTGTCTGTGGCCGTATCTTCTTCCAGTGCTCCAGAGCTGGGAAGGAAGACGTGTAGATGAGGTAATATTTCATTTCATAGGTTCCATAACTTGCATTGTTAATGCTTCCTAATGTAGGATGTGCTGTACAGCCTACAGCTAACAAGTTAAACGCCGCAACCTGCAAATCTGTATTGACTTGCCAAGCGTAAAAGTGTGTCATTACAAAGCCTTACATATATCTTTGTGTATCTTATGCGGAGATTGTAAACAGGCTGTGTGGATATGTTCTTGAATGCCAGAGGAGGAGTCATTTGCTTTAAGAGCAGAGCCTACCATCTTTGAAAAGAGAATTTGAAATCAAGTCTATCTCTCTGACTCTGGCTTGGCTTTGCATTGAACAACAGCTTTAGTGCCTTTTATGTCTTTTACTGCTGCAAAAGTGCTTATTTTTGCTTGCCTGTTCAACTTGCTGTAGCAGTTTCAGGGATGAGAGAAATAACTGTTCCAGGCATTAATTTGGTAGGCTAATAAAGAAATTTTTAAAAATTGCCGCCCATAATCCAGGAACGGAGCAGCCTGCAGCAGAACTGCCACAGTTCAGCAGCACACGGGGCTGCAGGGTTTGAGTTCCTTGTAGTACTGCTGCATTCCTGCAGCATCTTTATGGGATTCCGGTTCCCTGCAATGTCTTGATGCAGAAGTATTTCACTTAATAGGCAGAGATGGATGACAGACTTTTGGGACAGGGCTAGGAGATTGTTATTATGTAGTTTACCAACCGATATTCCCTTCTCGCTAGTGATAATTGGTGAATGTTTCTGCAGCCTTAAAGTGTACTCATTCTGCAACTACAATAGGGTGTCATTTCACTCTAAGTGGCAGGGTGAATCATGGTAAGTACAGCATATCCAGCAGAATAAGTAATTTGCTGACTTAGTACTCTCTGTATCTCATGATGTGCAGGTAACTAAGGCAATTTTTCCTAAAAGGAGGAGTTTAAAGCTAAAATAGCTTTTTCTTTATTCCCTTCCTTTCTGTCTTTCCCCACTGCTCCTCATGATGATTAGACAAAAGCCAACTAAACACAAGAAAAATAATCATTTCTGGCAGACTGAGTACTGCCTGAGTCATCAATCCTTCACAAAGACCTAGGGCCCACTTCCTTTTCATTTTATTCCTTTGGCTTTTAGATTTATAATGTTGTTAGGAAAAAGAGATTCAGCCTCTTGGTCTATAAGAACCTGTTTAAACATAAAGAGGCATTTACTTACAAATAGCACTGTATTGCCTATGCATTTATCTTGACAGTCCGGTTTAATTTATAAAGCATAATGTGCTTGTAACTCAGCCTGAGAAATGTAGTTTAGCAAGCACTATTGACTTACTAAATCTCCTTTCTCCCTCTTATTGTAAATCTGATAAACAGAAAGAAGCATTCTGGGTACTAGAGAATCTAAATATTAAAGCGGGGTTCTTCAAGATGATCTTGATAGTACTTCACTTAAAACAGCAAGTTGAAGCAATAGTTTATCCTATTGTGAAGTGGTTTAATCTTTCCTTGATCATTTCTCAAAGATGCGGGTGTGCTGTACAGTAAAATTGCCAGATTTGTGCTGAATTGAAGCTTTAGAACCCATTATCCTGAAAAGGTTATCTAAATTGAATGGCTTTAAGATGACTTGTAAAGTCATTAGAAGACTTCTAGCCCTTTATGTGTTTGACCGAACAAACTGATGTGATTCATAGGTACTTGGAGATGCAAATTTTAAATCTGTTGTTTGCTCACTAATTTGCAAAATGGAAGTGTATATTTTCCCATTTCTGACAAAGGAAGTGCAACATTTTATTTTAACTTGGCGCTTATATACAGATCAGTTATGTAAACCCCATAACAATGATCTATTTGCCATATAAATAGTGCCAGGAAGATAGAAGGTTGTAGTTGAATCATCAGTTGTAAGCTTAAACACAGACTTCACCCTCTGAATGCCTGAATTCTCTTGCCCTAATGCTGTAGCTACTTTTGAATTCCCAGAAAAATATGTAGGTTTCAAGTTTCAAAGAAATCTGCTTTAAAAAAAATATATGCATTTTTATATTTGTTATTTTTCTTGTGGCAACTTAGCTCTTGTGTAAGCAATAGAATTAGGTTTTGTTGTGTGCGGGGTTTTTTTAGTGTGCTTAGAAGTAG
Organism: Coracias cyanogaster; assembly: GCA_033124195.1. Classification (NCBI taxonomy): domain Eukaryota; kingdom Metazoa; phylum Chordata; class Aves; order Coraciiformes; family Coraciidae; genus Coracias; species Coracias cyanogaster. The sequence goes on from JAVSBS010010615.1 coordinate 95,313, forward strand.
TTTAATATTGGTACCTTCTCTTATTCTGCTTTGTGGTAGGAAAAGAGCTAATGAGAGTTTTTTAACAAGGGATTCTGACAAACACTTTACTCAGCTTTTATTATTAGACCTTATCATTTATACTTTGATAACTTTGAAAAATTCCAAAATATGTTTTCATTAAAAGTTTGGGCTTTTAAAATATTTTACTTACTGGCTAACTAACATGAGATACACTACTTTTTCTCTGTTGTTCAAAATAAAATTTCCGGGTGTACTATCTCATATAAATACGTTCTCACTCTCTGAGTATGCAAGAGATTAGTGAGGCACCATTTGTATCTGTCTCTATATCCTTGGCATCATAATATTCTTTCCTGTGACTCTCTTTTCTATTAAGGTTTTCTCTTAATAACTTTCTTCAGCATGACTTTTATATCCAGTTCTCTCAGTTTTTCATTACCAACCTTGATCTAGCTGGACGTTGAGAAGAGATGATTCCCACACAAATGGGAGAGGATGCTATCTGTTCACGGACAGATGGCTGAACAGTCCCCTGCACTAAATAATGCAGAGTCCCAAGCCATTCCTTTCTCCAACTGTGCACCTTCCACTAAAACAAAGGATGAATTTATTTCCTGTCTGTATTTATTATGGCAATATCTTCCTAATGTTCAGGTAAAGCTTTCTTCATCGTTGTGATCATGGAGAGAAACACCTTCAATGTTGCACACAGGTTTTATTTAGGCTGTGGACCCCTGCAACTTTAAAATGAAAAAGCAATTAATCTACCATAATTTTCTGGTGTTAATCTTGATTAGATTGATGTAAATTCTGAAGGACTTGGGAGATCTTAAGTATGTTATTCATTTTTACTCAAGTGGCACTCAGGATGAGGATAGGCTTTGTGCACTTGACCAAGAAAGCAAGCTGGGTTCTGATCTCTGCTATTGATTTCAAGCACATAGCAGCTGGCTAATTTATAAATATTTTTTTCAGAAGACTTTGCACATCAGCAATTTTCTCCCTGCATCAAATAAACGGTAGTCTAATTCTCACATAAATCCTGTGCTGTAAATAAGTAGAAAAAAATCACAAGATACGCAACTTTATTGATTGCCCCATTTCTTTATAGTGGAATTGCAGACAGATTTTTTTGTGTTGACTATAATGTAAGAAATGCTCTGCAGTATAGAAAGGGTAGTTGCAGGTAGTAAGAATGCCATGTACAAATGGAGGACTTTTGTGAAGAGTGATAAATCTCGAAGTGTCTAAAGTCTTGAAGAAAAGTCTGGAGCAGTGGTTCATCATCTTCTGCTCAAGCCTTTGATAGTGATTTGTAATCTCAGTATGGAAAGGAATACTTGTTTTTTCCTGAAGCCAGCCAGTCAGGCAGAGAAAGGGAGGTAACAAGGAAGTGATTATTCAATTAAAAGTTGTCTTAAGGGAAAAAATATCAGCACTTTGGAAAGACTTGTAATTTCTGCATTAAAGATTCAATAAAATTTTAGGCCATTTTATACCCAGAAAGTAAGGTTTAATGATTATCAACAAAAAAACAATTTAAGCCTCAACTGTATAAAAAGTAGATTATGATGTGGTTTGAGTGCAATATACTCCAAAGTATTAACTGAGATGAATGGTTGCAATGGGTTAAATTGAGACTTGGATCACACCTCAGCAAAAGGTACCTTGCATTAACATGTCCTCTCCTCTCCTGCTAGCGATAAAAGACGAGCTTGAGAAAAAGAAAGTACGAAGTGTATGGATGTTAGCCCAGCTGCAGATTGGTGACACTCACCCCTGCATTGTCTCTAGGAGACTGGTTCCCTCTTATTTTCCCAATTCTGGAGGGAAAACAAAGAAACTGAGATATAAACGTAATTTCCTAATAAGCCAATTCACGTACGTATCGGGTATCTGATTATTGATACTGGCTGTAGTTAGGAGCAGAACGAAGATGAATTTCTGACTAGCTGTTTATACAAGGGCTGGCCCCAGGAGGTCCTCAATAGGCAGCACAAACTGGACAGGCTTGTGAAAGCAATCAGCTGATGCTTTGGGGATTTGCACATGGAGCAGAGAGAAGATTGACCAGCCTTAGCTCTCAATAAACTAGTTCAGGCACTAGAACTGCACAAGGGCTCAGCTTTGTACAGGCTAACTGAACAAGCTAAAAAGCTGTTGCTTGTGGAGCCCACCATAGCTCAGGTAATGCTGCCTGGCACCGTACCCTGCAGATACCTAAATGAAATCAATGCATTTCCAGAAGAGCTCCGTGTCAAGGCCAGCGAGAGCTGCTGAGTGCTGAGCACTTAGGGAAATTTGGGCATTTTATTTCAATGTGATTTATTGGACTTAAGATCAAGATATAAAATAAATCACTTTTATGTTTCCCTAGCAGTACAGCTGGAATCTACTTGTGCATGTTATCCATGGCTGCTCTCTGACGGTTGTGTGTTTATTATGCACAGCAATTAAACACCCCTTTTTCCTAGACAAATTAGAGCTGTGCGAGTTTGTGATTCTGCTGGCAGGCTTACAAATCTTGCTGTGCAGAGCTCACAGTGTTTTCTAATTTTTCTGTGTCATGATGTATCTTGTATGACTAGGGTTGTTTCATTTTCATAGCAAAGCTATAATGATTTCATACTGATTAAGTGGAAATAATGCCAACTTCTGTAGCTTCTTTGCTTTGCACCCTTTGCTTAGTTTTCAGAAGGCTGCGCCAAAAATACCTCCTCTTATGCAAAAGAGGATGAAATGTGTTCACTAAACTTACATGAGCACATGTACAAGGGTGTGCATACTGGCATATATTTTGAGCAAGAATTTGCATGTATATATGCAAGGTGTAATACACGGGTAATTGCTGGTAATGGTAATTTGTGATTGCAACTCTTGCAGCATGAGCACCAGCATACATTTATGCTGCAGTGCTTCGCTGTGTGACGTACACTTCTGTCCAGGTTTTCCTGGGACAGGATCCTCAGCCAGCCACAGCCTGCAGGCTGTTAGCAATTTGGAGTCAGGCAGGAGCTTAAGCTGGGAGGGGCAAATCCAGGGCAGCCACTCCAAGCTGGCCACAGGTGTAACCCAGACCATAAACATCACACCCATTATAAAGGGGGAAGGTGCTCCAGTCCTCTACTCATTTTTGTGGCTCTCCTCTGGACACCCTCCAACAGGTCCATGTCCTTCTTGTGCTGAGGGCTGCAGAGCTGGATGCCGTACTCCAGGTGAGGTCTCACCAGGGCAGAGCAGAGGGGCAGAATCACCTCTTGATCTGCTGGCCAACTTCTTTTGATGCAGCCCAGAATGCAATTGGCCTTCTGCGCTGCCATTGCACATTGGTAGCTTGTGTCCAGCTTTTCATCCACTAGGACCCCAAAGTCTTTTTCCACAGGGCTGCTCTCTAGCATGTTCTTTCCCAGCCTATACTGATAAAGCTGGTTGTTCAGGTGCAGGACCCTGTACTTGTTGAAGCTCATCAGGTTCCTTCTCCTCCAGTCTCTTCCCACCCCTGGAGGGACTTGCTCACCATTTTGCTCCCAAGGGCTTCCTTCCTATTTGTTGTGACTGCTGTACATTCACTGGGCTGAGTATAACTTTATATACTTTATATGGGTGTTGGTATTAATTTGCCTGTTTCATTAAATCAATTTTCATTTCAACCCATGGGTCTTCTCTCCGTTTCCCGATCCCCCTTCTATGCTGGGGGGGGTCATTGCGTGATAGAGCAACTGCTGCAGTTTAGCCCTGGATATGGGAATAAATGTAGACAACTTCTCAGCATAGTTACATACCAGCTGCCTGAAGCAGGACAAGAAATGTCTCAGAGTGTTATGTGCTCAACGGGTTTGAAAGTGGAACAATATCTTTTGTTCCCAAAAGGGTGTGGGTAAGGAGTATGGTGTCATTTGATCCCAACATACAACATGTGGGCTACTCAGGAGCTTGCGTCTGGAAGGCCACCAGCTAGACAGCTGTTGGGTTTAAACAACAGACAGTCAGGCTGGCAGTACATCAGATAGGAACTGGGCAGATTTACAGGAGAAACCTATCAAAAATACATTGAAATCAACACATTCCCACAAAGTGTTTTGATTTTTACATGTGGAATGTTTTTCCATCAGAAAACCCATTGGAAGTGTTCCAGTTTTTTCCCTCAGTTAGATTTCCTAGCAGAACTGAAGTGAAAGTAATCATCATTTAGCGAGCGTTTTCTGTGATAAAGTGTGAGATGCCTCAGAGGGAAATTCTGTGTGTTGCAGAACAATGATATACTGCTTGGTATCGCTGATAATCCTCTTGCAAGCTTTCAGTATCTCTTAGTGGCCACTTTGCATGCTCAGTTCTAGAACTTTACTCCTATAACTAAAGAAGTGTTTTCTGATAAAGTCGTATGTGTGTCTCGTACACAAGGAGAAATTCCGTATGCCACCATAAGAAATTAGGTTCTCCAGACCAAGTGATAAATACAGCATACTACAAAATATTTTTCAGAAGCTACATTTTACCAGTGTGATGCATATGTTTATGGGGGCAATCTTCATCCTACAACATTGTATGAGAGAGGAAGACTGGAAGGAAAAAGCTTCAAATGAGTTATTGAAGCAACGGGAAAGCGGAGAGAAAAAAGACACGACAAAAAAGTCAAGAATAGAAGTCTGAATTCATTTATTTCCTTGCACCCAACTTCAGCTGGACTTGAGTTAGACAGTAACTGTTTTGGAGAGGGATAAGCATGAATAGGGAATTTTGCAAGCTGAAAACAAATGAGAAAAGGGTAAATGAAAAGGGTCAGGAACTGTTTTACCACCAGCAGCAGCATCCAGGAGCCATTGTTATGGAGTAAATGTGCTGTGTTTATGTGAAGGGCAATGGAAGCAGTTGTGGAGGGGCCAGAGCCTGTGTGGGTAATGGCTTGTGAGGATCACCATAGTCTGCAAAAGCATCAGCAGTGTTCCTCCCTTTTCTTCTTTCTCAAAAATAGAAGGCAGCAGCAGAGAGGGCAGGTAATCTTCTCCAGGCTTAATGCTCTGGAGGAAAATATTCTTTTCCTTCCTGTAATGCACCAGCTGAAAAGATCTTTTTCTCCTTGAAGTTGTAATTATATATGCCAGTGTTACAGCAAATACCAGAGCTTGACTGAAATGTTTTGGCACCAAGTGCTGTGACAGGATGGCAGCTTGGCAGGCTCTGTGCTCCTTCCATACCAGACTAGGGCCAGATATGTGGGGCTCAGAGACTCTCCTACATAGGCAAGGTGAAACTTGGATATGACCACCTAACTGCTCAGCGTTTAGCCTATGCATAACAGGGAGAATTGGTTGTTGGAGATAAGACATGCTGAAGCATAATGAGGGCTTGGCCAAGGAGCTGTGAGAAGGGAAAGGACATACACAGACTGCTCAGGAAAGCAGTCAGTCATGGGTACCAGTTCCTAACAGAGAAATGAAAAGCACAGAGCAGAGCCTTCTGCCTTGCTTGGAGGAAAGAGCTTTCCCTCCTCCTGGAAGTTCAGCCTTTGGCAGAAATTAGTTGAAACAAGATGTTTGGACTGTGTGATGGTGTCCCTGCTGCTTCCTTGCCTTCAGCTCATAGAGAATGTGTTGCTGCTATTGCTGTGGCCCCACCTCCCTTCTCCTCTGCCCCGCCTTTACTGCTGTCAAAATCATCCAAAAAAAGTGCTAATGGAAGGGCAGGAATTGCTTGAAAACTTGCATTCACTGAAGGACAAGGTCAACATTAGCTGCCCCAAATTTTCTGAATTTGTGACAGTCGGAATTTAAGATAAAATTTTGATTTGGAATCAATATACATTCCTAAAATTAGATTGTCGTTTTTTGCTGAACTTAACGTACTTATGGAGAGAAATTAAAATCCAGAATAAAACACTGCAGTGTGCCACACAAACTTCAGATATAGTTATAACTGAGGTGATTTTGAAGTTTATGAAAATACTTGCTCACTTAATCAAACCTTCTTCAGAAATATTTAAGGTTTGTGCATTCAGAGCCACAGTTGTTATGGGCAGGGGGAAGAGGAACAGCGTTACTTTTGCAGAGAGGCAAGGCAAAGACTGTCACTTCTCTTGACACGGATTCTGTGAATCCCAGTGCCTCAAAATCTGCAAGTGCCTAAACCAGAGAGTTCCATTTCGCAACTCTGCGCTGAGATGAAAGTAACCTGCAGTGGATTTCAAATCCAATAAACAAATATTTTGATTGTGAATTCAGCAAGTGTGAGGCTCATGTTCAAACCAGAATGTTTTTTCCTTTTTGCCTTTTCCCAGTGTGGTTTTGGGATTTGGCTTTTTGTTCAGAGATTTTTTCAGAAAGACAATAGAAATTGAGTTGCCTTTTTTTTTTTTCCCCTCCTCTTCTTGAAAAAGTATTTTATTTCAAAAGAAACATTTAAGCTTATGGCTAATTCCTAGCGATACAGAGGGATATTCTGCAACAAGCTTCCCTCTGAAAACAGGTTGGCTGCTGCCCTAATATTGAGAACGGCAGGATTCCTTGGCTGTGGGGAGAATGAGATGGTCCAGCTGATTGAGGTTATGACTGAGCCAAGATGAGTCAATTACCTCGATGTGCTGAGCAGCCATCCAGAGTAGAGCAGAGAGGAGGAATGCCAAGACTCGTACTTTCCACTCTGACAACAAACAGCTGCAAAGAGCTGTGACTAGGGAGAGGAGCTGCGGTCCTCACCAAGCTGGGAGAGCCGTAACTTCGGTTCATTTTGTTTTTCTGTAGTTGCTGCCATTGGAGCTGTTTTGTTTTCACGCCCGGTAATAAAAATTTGGAGGAGACATTCAAAGCGCGTACATTTTCACACTGTGCCTTTTCAAATGTTTGCAGGGCAACGCAGAAATTGCCGGGCATTTGCTGACACAGGAATATGACACAGATGCAGAACGCCTTTGGCATTCACCAGAAACAGTAAACTTGGAGCACTAAGAGAGCTTCATGCCAAACATTTAATGGGTTCTCTTACAAGAGGGGGTGTTTAACAGCCTCATCCTTTTGTGGATATTTTATCTCTTCGTTGTATGGACTTGAGGCAGGGTGTACAATTACCACTTTGACTTGCATCTGTGGGACTCAAGACATGCTCATAACCATCTGCTGTCCACAGCTCATGATGATACCAGGATCTGTAGGACTTTACTTCCTTTGGTTTGTTTTCTGAGAAAAACAAACCTGAGCCAGGCTTTTTACATCACATTTTATCACTTTGTGTTCACCCTTGAAATCACTAACAACCATTTTTTAATGACTTCTTGTGCAGCCTGAACCTTTTGCATCTTTTGTCTCATAACTTTAACAGGAAAAAATCCCACTCACCCTCTGTATTGTAATCCTCTTGGCTAAAGAGCATTTTTGCCTGACTACTGTGAAAGGAAAAATAAACTGGACAGTTACTAACAGCTCTGAGTTACATAAAAGTGGTATTTTTATTTTTACTTTTAGGATTCAACAGTAACCGGTTGCATAACTATAAAACCAGCAAATTTGTTTTTTGATTAAAAATTGCTTAACAGAACTCTGGAATTAAAAAGGGGGAAAAAAAATCTATAATCTCACAGTTCCACCTTACTTCCATGGGAATTATTATTTTTACCTGTCCTTGAGAAGAAATTCAAAATTACAGGTGGGAAACAGAGCAAAGCATTGCTACAGCTACAAAAGCTGGAAACTGGGAATTAAGTTAACACTTGATACTTTTAAAAATTCAGATCAGTATGACTAAATGGTGCAGGGGTCCTTTTTTCACCAGTTTAGATCTTCTTGTCCTTCTCTGGAAGTTTTTACATTTCATACTATATGCTAACTTCTCCCTCCTAGCTTTGCAAAGCCTTCCATTCTCTCTAGCAAAATACTGAGCAAATATCCCTATAACTTGGTGTTTTCATCGGTCAAAAAGAAAAGACCTTTTACTTCTACCCCATCTGATGCTAAACTAATGCTTCTGCTATTAAACTGCTGGTCCATCAATTCAGCCCAGCTATCATTACTTTCCTCCTTAGTTTTAGATATTGCAGTAACATTCAACTATACCTTTGAGTGAGGTTTTTCTAATGCTCTAACATCCTTTCCTTCCCTCTAGCTGTGTGAGAGCAGCTTCCCAAACAGCTCTTTCAGAAACCAGTCTGGAAAGATCATTGTTAAGATGAGGATAGCATTCCATTTTGCTTTTGGTGGGCTGCCAAACCTGGAAGGTGCTACTTTGTTGAACAGATGAACTTTTGTCTGTCAAATCATTTCAGAATCATGGTCTTCCAGTGGCTTTAGGATAGTATTTGTCTCTGCAGTGTCTAACTTTCTTCTGTAGTCAATAGATGCCAAGTTTAGCACCAACTTGCATTTGTCTCTACACTCTAATTAATGTGATGGATGTTACATAGGTGTATTTATGCAATTCTTCTTGATCTTGTTTTTGTAGTAGTTTGTAGAGTGTGGTATCATTACTCTAGTCTTTCATGTAGTCACCTTTGCCAAGAAGATAAATACTGGCCTTAATCCTGAGTGCGAACATCTTTTTCAGCTGTCACTGTGTTCCTTTTGCATACAACGTTATTGAGCAATTTTGCAGGCCTGCCTATGTATTTTAGGAATGTAGCACACAAATCCCAACTGACAATGCTAACTTCCACAAAAAAACTTTGTACATATTTAGGAATGGCAAAATCCTTTTCTTCTCTCCTCTGGCATTACCTGCATCTGCATAAGTGTCTGCTAGTTTAAATTTTCACTGTCTAATATAAACAACGCAGTATATAAGTGTTTTGAATTTTATTCCACATCAAACAGCAAGTGAGATTAGGCCTTCACTCTTCATAAATCTTCAGAGTATGCTTGCATCATTTGGTACTTTTCTCCTAGTGGAAGAATATAGTCTTAGTGGACTTAGTAGACGAGTGGATCCCTATATAACCCTGCATTAACCTGCGTTCTTCCTGGTCTGACAATATTCACAGTCTCTCTTTATGACAAGAATAATATCAACACTTCCAATATCAGTAATTCCACAGTTTTGTACAATTAAATGTTTTCCATCAGTGGAGCATCAGCGGGACATAGACACATGCAAGGTGGTTTGTTTGTTTGTTTTCTACTGTTGAAGAGCTCCCGCATAATGCAAGAGAACTTGCTGGTTTTCAATAACGAGTGAAAGATCCTAGTCTGTGGGAGGGTGAAAGAAGACTACAGCATAAATGACAGCTAGCTTACTCTGACACCTCTCCCCATAGCAGAGGGTGTGATGTTAGTCTAGTGGGCCAGGTGAAAATCTATTTCCCATTTTACTTGGATGTTTAGGTTACCTTGTTGTCTTGCTCTAACGGGCGTTGGTTTTGGCTGTATTTTGACTTGAAACAAGTGATACGACAGGAGGAAATGGCCGCAAGTTGTGCCAAGGGAAGTTTAGATTGTATATTAGGAAATTTCTTTTTACTGAAAGGGTTATTATGCATTGGAACAGGTTGCCCAGGGCAGTGGCTGAGTCCCCATCCCTGGAGGTATTCAAGAGGCGTATAGACGTTGTACTTGAGGATATGGTTTAGTTGAGGACTTGTTAGTGTTAGGTTAATGATTGGACTCGATGACCTTAAAGGTCTTTTCCAATCTAGACAATTCTGTGATTCTGTGAAAAGTTGTCCAAAATCCCTTTTGCTAGAGTAATGTTAAATATTAAGGGAATCAAAGGGCTTTGGATAGCCATTTCTGTATTTTGTTGCAAGGTTATCAATCTGGTCTAGCATTTTATTTTATTTGTTTTTCTAATGTGGAACATTTTCCTGGCTATACAGTAGTGCATTTTTTAAGGAGTAGTTTTCCAATAATTTTTTACCAAACAAAGAATCAATTTAAAAAAATTAGTTCTGAAATTAAACAGACACTTTTTTGACAGATATTTATGCATGTGATGATGGTTGTGCACATGAACATCACCACTGGGGCTTTACACTTAGATTACATTGGACATAAATATTTGTAACATTTGTGCAATAAAGGACAACTTCATAGCCAATTTCAGCCACTTAAACAAAAATCATCTGAGTGCAGAGGTAAAAAGTAGTGAAAAAATAAAGATGGAGATACGTTGTTTGCTGGATATTTTTGAGAGTTTTAAGCATATATGAATATTTTCTTATTCTCTGAGAATGAGCACTTTTTAATCAAAGTTTAAAATCTAACAGTATCTAGCTTTCAAGTGAAATCCACATGTAGTGACAGTTACCACAATGATGAGAGATGACAAATTTGGATACTGCACATTGCATACATTCTATGTTGAGCATTTTAATTTTTTTATATTAAAGGTAGGGAAATAATTGTCTACTACTTTAGTACCTCATATTTGTAAATGGAAAGAAAAAGATGAAAGATCATGTCACTTAATAGTAGATGATACCTATATCTCATGGGGGGAGAACCCCAAATTCTCTGTAAAATCCAGAGGCTGAAAGCTGAGATAGTAATAGTCCTTTTTTTACTTTAAAACTTGAGTGTATTTTACCTTCTGTCTGTTGGTGTTATTAGTCTCACAGGAGATTCATATTAATCTCACATAAATAGTGTTGGCTGAAGGGACGGTGAATTGGACTCAGTTTTTTAAAACCTAACTTGACTTTTTGCTGCATCCCTAGCAAAAGCACAGCAGAGCTGACTGCAAGGGCTACGTCTGCCTGGCACAGTGCGCTGCTGTGGAACATTCCCCACGGTGTTTCCAGGGCTGTTAGTGCTAACTGCTTCACCGCAGCGAGGGGCACCCATAACCTCTAGGTTGTTCCAGCAGGTCAGCATTGCACCCCATGCTAAAGATCTTGTCTCAGTAAGACTATTAAGTACTTGCTTGGTGTAAATCTTCATATCCGTGCTGTTTCTGGCTCTAAATGGTCTTACTTTGGTGCTGTCTATGGCGTGCTCCATTGTACCCGGTAGAAATGCCCAAGGACTTCAGGACTATGGTACTTGGAAACAGCACAGGGGGATGTAGAAGAGGTTTTGGTGCCCAGATTGCAGCCCTGTGACTGCCCTTCAAACAGCTGTCAGCAAAAACCATGAGTCCCTGACCGTCTATGAAGAGTGTTAGAATTTATGGATTGATAATTCAGTGGCGCTGATGCCGTTCAGGCTGTAATATAAATACTAGAAAAACAGCATTTCTCAGATTTAGGAAAACATTCACTAAGCTTCATTTGGAATAGCGCACAGCTGAGACAATAACGTGGTGTAAACTTGGGCTTTTTGGAAAGGTCCCTGTGTGATAGAGTAAAAACGGATACAATTTCTTTTAAAACAGTGCTATGCAAACATGGAATGCTTCTGCTGCTTGCTTTCCTAAAGCCTCAGTAAGCAGACGGTGCAAGCTTGCCAGTGAGTGCTGTACGTCCCAGGTGATATTTCAGCAAGAAAGATCTGTTAGTCAAGAACATTCTCTTTCCCGTCTTCAGGGAAGAAATTTATAGAGCAATGTGTTATGGGTGTGCTGATTTCTGAAACAGAAGATGGCCTTTTTATTTATTCGTTTGGGATTTTGGTTTTATAGCTTTGCTTGCTGGTTCATCTTGGTGTCTTTCAATGAAGCTGAGGCTCTGGAACAGATATGCTTTCCAAATAAGATTGGTTAATCTTTTTTTTATTTTTATTTTTAATACTTATGATGGCACTGAGATTTCTCTTCTCAGAAAAACATATGTATTCCTTTCTGCTGATTTATTTCTGACTTGTGCTGTCATAAGGATTCTCCGAGGACATTTGTTGTTCACTCAGTAATTTAAACTTTGTGAATTTCTTTAAACTTTGTTTGAGTTAAATCCCAGTGTATTTTCCTTTGAATAATTTTTTTGCACTCAATCCCTGCAAAATGATTTGTGCTGTATTTATTTATATATTTACTGCTCTCTTTTTAGTTCCACTGACAGTTTTCCAGCTCTTGCTAACAGCCCTCTGGTCAAGCGTCCTTGGAGAAAAGCAGACAAAATATTCTGTGCTGGAATATTTTTGAATTTGGAAGCACACTAATAGGTTTGAAAATTTAGCATTCTAGGGAATGACTACTGCAGAAGTGATTTGAACATGCCCTGCTTCCAATACCACTGATGCTGCAGAGTCTCCATTTAGTGTACCTACACCTGTGGGAAATACCATATGAATACTTTGTTAGCATTTCGGTCACGTAAGTGGAAAACAAGTTTGAAAGCAGGAGGAAAACTTCAGTGGAGAATGAGCTCCTCTAATGTATAACATACTTGAAACGCTGCAGTCAGGACAGGTCCGTTCTTCCTGCTGTAGAATAATTATGCATATATTTGAGCTACGTTCCGCTTTGATGCAGGGATGCCAATAGAACTTAGAACTGAGTCTTGAGACTTATTAGAAAATGTTCTTAATAAGCAAATCTACCTATTAAATTATGTTACAGTTACTAAAATCTTGCAGCCAGTGTGGCACAGCCAGATGTATATTGAAGGTAAGGGGAGAGCCCCAGATTAACTTTGTCCACTTTGAGCTTAGTCTCTTCTTATTTCTGTCTGGATTACTGCATTCAAGGATGGAGAGGCAGCTCCCTCCCATGCTCTGGCATAACGCTCCCCAGTCAGGACAGTACAACCAGTGCAGCATGGACCATTGGGCTGTGGTGATGCAGTACTGCAGGGGCACGTTGCTTGTGTAATGGAAAAGGGGATACTGTCCTCTGCGTTACGTGAGCTGGTGTAAGTTTACCTTAAATCTTACATTACACAGTATTTTTGATAGAACCACTATAATGAAAGAAATGAGAGAAAACATTGAATGGCAATTAATAGATTTTTGTGAAGCATATTTGCCCTCACATCCTTGTAATTCCTTCATGGATGTATCCTCTGTGGATGTAATCCAAGATCTTTTTTAATAGTTGTCTCCGTCTATCAGGAAATGAAACCTGTGTGGTGGAAATAATGTTTCCCTAAAGCTTAGCAGAGCTGGAGAAAGTCAGGAAGAGCCTCAAAGAGAGGACACGTGGTCAAAGTGGCTAACTGCAGGGATGGCTTCATCCCTGGCTATCATAAATGGATGCAATACAAATATAGAATATGTACAACAGATGTGAAAAGATTTCTGTAGAGGATGAGTTTGTAGTGATGAGAAGCAGGTAACAGCAAGTGAGAAAAGAGACATAAGTTGTTCTGAAGAAGAACATTTTGAGTTTTCAGGGGTTTTGAGTTTCTTTTCTTCCCTGTGTGTATAGGAAGCTAAAGGCTAATTATTAGATCTTGTAGGAAAGTAGTAGTGATGCGTTGATTGGGTTTGGGTATCTTGCAAGTGCTAACTTTGTAAATGAAATGGTACGGATTGTTTCGGTGGTATCAGGAGATCTAGCTAAAGCAACTTCCAGCAACTCTACCTCTTGATATAATTACATAGTTTTTAAGTAGAAATCAGATTAAGTGCCCAATAATAGTAAATCATATGTCTGTTTTCTCAATTAAGAGTCTCCATGAAATTGAAAAGCTACCCAGGACGGCTTGTGTTACCTTTTGGGTTTGTGCTGCAAAGTGAAATACCTCGCTTCTTATTGATTTTAGGTGAACCGCATGCACTGAGTGGTACAGAATCACTATCCTTATTATTGCCAAATAGGTTTCATTATATAGATATACAGCGACGCTGGTGGGGAGATACAGATTCACCCTAAAATACAGTATGGTCTTGATGATCATAAATGATAACACTCACGTCCCCAGAGCTTGTGGCTGTGGTTGGAAATCAGCAATGACTCCCTGTGAGCTGCCCAGGTCTCTTTCTTTAGAAAGCACAAGATGACTAAGGTTTGTATCTCCAAAATTAGCGTTGTCAAGCCTAAAGGTACCAGAAAGGTGCGTCTGACATGAACAGAGATCACTATCTGACCCTTCTCATCAATAAAAGCCACGAAACCACACTCCACAACTACATTTTTCACAAGTCTTCCTTGCTCTGCCATCTGTGCTGCCAACTGTTCTTCTACTGTATATCGTCTGCCTGAAGAAGTGCTAAGCAGGTGTGGCACATGTTTGGCTCATTCCTGCTTTGCATGTGTAATGTAATTATGTTTGACAGACTCAGTTTGATTGAGAGAAAACTATGAATTGGATTAAATGTTTTTTGTTTAGACTTTATTAGCTGAAGATGCCATTGCATAATTAATTTGTGAATAAGCAGCAATCTTGCAAATGAGGCAGTGAATCAAAAGCACAGGAAGACATTATAGCCTCTTCTCAGGATGAGTTTACACATTTCTTATTTGTAGTATTCATTAAAAATACATAAAGGAAGGTTAACAAAACATTGCAACAAAGAGCCACAAACACACCAGCCAGCCACAGAAGCCTTCATATATGCATAAGTCAAAAAACTGAAAGCAAGCCAACTCAAAAACATAAGCCTGTGCTAGACAGTAAATGCGTTAACGATATTTGAATTCTATTCCCTGATGCTTTCTGTTCAGCCCTAATGCTTTGGAGCAAGAATCATTTCAATGCAAAAAACTACTAATATTTTCTGTCAGGAAATTTTAGTGTGAACCTCTAATTTGTACTTGGAGAAGATACTATGCTTTACATCTTAGGGAGGGAAATTAGTGGTTTTCTTGTGTTTTTTACTTTTATGCTTAGGTCATACAAATGGGAAACCTCATCACAGCTTACTGCTACCTCACTAGGGAAGGGGGAGGAGCAGACACTGATCTCTTCTCTCTGGTGACCAATGATGGGACCTGAAGGAATGGGAGGAAGATGTGCCAGGGGAGGTTTAGGCTGGACATTAGGAAGAGGTTCTTCACCCAGAGGGTGGTGGAGCACTGGAACAGGCTCCCAGGGAAGGAGTAATGGCACCAAGCCTGACAATATTCAAAAAGCATTTGGACAATGCCCTCAGACACATGGTGTTAGGGATGACAAGCATCAGACTAGGCTATCCAGGGAGGTGGTTGAATCACTATCCCTGGTGACGTTTAAAGAACATGAAGATGTGGGGCCAGGACACATGGTTCAGTGGTGGACGTGGCAGAGTTAGTAGGTTAGTGGTTGGACTCGATCTCAAAGGTCTTTTCCAAGCAGAATGATTCTGTGAAATCATGCAACCATACAAACCATACTACTCTATATGAAAATCCGTAGGATGCAGTGATTTGGTTTTGAATGCACATTGTTGCAGTTATTTCTCTTCTTGTAGGCCTGCCAACACCATATCTCAAGCAAGGGTGGCACGTGGGCCTGATGGTAACTATTCTTGGCCTGCGGGCAGAGGGTGTGGATGGGAGACCCTGGTGAGGCTGCTCAAGAACAAGAAGGTCTCTTGGTGCCCTCAGAGCTCTGACACTTGGTCAAATTATTTGACATAAATCTACCACATTTCACATCAATTTATCTTCCTGATTTCTCATTAGCTAATGCTCACATTTGAGAGTGTCTCCTTGTCCTGGACACATGCTGTCCCAGTCAGTGTTCCTTCTCAGCACTGTCCCTATCATGCATACTTCATTTATTCCTTTTGGGTGCAGTATTCCAGCTTATCTCCGTTCAGCAGACAGAAATATGTCTAGCTCAGATATGCAAGGACATTTTCACTCCAGGGTACCGAAGTTGTAGGCTTTGTTTGTACCAATAATAATAGGTAAAGTGAAGGTGGTCTAAGGTGCTCCTTCAAATAGGAAGGCTGGATTATGAGGTTCCTTATTTTCTTCTCTTCCTTTTCCTTCTGTTTCTCAGTGCTAAAGAGCAAACTGTTATTACAAGTGTTTGTCATATATTTGTTTATTGTATTGTAATAGAAGAAATAATGATTTATAATTATCAATAATGTTGAGGAACTAACTTTCATATGAGCAATATGTCTTAGCAAAAGTTCTTAGTACAAACAGCAGTCTTCAAATGCCACCATAAGGCACATGTAAAAATTGGTCCTCTGAAAGTGCAGTTTAGGAATCAGATTTATTTACCTATAAGAACTTACCAGCCTTATCACGATTTATGTTAATTAAACTTTTGCATTATTTTAGTTGAACATATTCCTTTATTCCAGCACATAAATTCACCAATGCCCCACATATTGGGTGAGAGGACAAATGTTTTTTTCCAGAACAATCGTGTTCAAAGGCATCTTCTGTGGTAAAGGAATGAAACAAATAGGTTGGAGAATTTTTGCTAAATTTAGCTGTGTAATTTCTTTCTGCTGCCTCTTTTTCAGTTCTGTGTAAGACATTGTGCTGCTTCTGCTTCCCAGCAGTGTTGCGTTTCTTCTCTCAAGAGCAGTAATCACAATCTGGCAGGATAGAAGATTGATGCGGGGTCATTTAGTAAAAATTTTTCTTTCTTCAAATGAAGTTACTTCCTATCCTTTGCCAAGGGTTTATGGAGCGATAAGATGGCTGATCTCCATTTTTATTCTAACTCTGGCCACTGCTCAAACCCTGCCTTCAGTCACATGCTCTCTATAATTATTATGTTCTTCCTATGCAGCACTTTGAGCCTTGAACATTCATGCAGATGTATTGCTTTTGCTACTTCAGATAATGGAGTTTTTTTCATTATGTCAGCTTTGGATTTTTCCACAAATTTCCAGTCATCTTGGATCTTTCAGAGAAGATGCCCAGAACATTAAGTACTTTGACAATGCTGTTGATTTTTCCAAAGACCCTAATCTTCTTTCAGGAGCTCCATAATGCTTATACATGGTTTTCTCTCCTTTGTGATTTTTATTACAGAATTCCTCTCTTTGTTGTCTGAGTTTCAATTGAGTCCATTGCTTTTCAAATCCCTCCAGCCTTCCCTCAATTTTATTTACTTTAGTCTCAAAGGAAGCTGTGGAAGCTTGAAGGTTATCGATTTTTAAATGAAGAGATTGAAGAAGTTCTTTTACTGAGGTGTCTTGTGAAGTGTTTGAAGGTGGAGAGGCTGTGCTAGGCATGGAAGATGATGTTGTGTCTGCAGGGTGGGCTCACTTGACCCATCATGCAACTGGCTTTATTTAATCCACATGCTTCTTCTAAGCACCTCCTGGCACATTATTGTTTGGTTGTCTGTCTCAAACAATGTCGTAACACTTGAGGAAACTGTTACTGTCAGGGTTTCAAAGACAGCGGTGGGGTTTTAGGCTTGTAACCGTGTAATGGGAGCTATGACCTTTGCAGCAAACCCAACAAGTGACCCATGTTGTTAGAGTGTTGTACAAAGCCCCTGTGGCCGGTATGCACTTTGTGTCAGAACACCTTGCACAGCCTCTCTCTGGGGTCTTAGACATGGGGCAAACAGGGACCTCGCCGCCTCAACTTATACAGGAAAGTCCAGAAACAAAGTGTGAGCAGGAAGAGAATCACAAAATAACAGCTGGTAGTACAGCGAGAGGAAAATGCCTTTACTAATAGTTTATCACCAGATAAACTCGTTTAAAGCAAAGCAGACAAAGATGTCTCCTGTTCACCAAGTTAAAGAAAGGGTGCTAGAATCACAGCCCATTGGTTTTGCAAGCTGTTATTTTCCTCCCTTCTTTCTCATGGGCTCTGGGTTTGAATCAGGATCCTCTGGGTCACACATAACCAGGTCACTTCCCCTGCCTCTTACCATAGTTTTACATCTTTCCTTCATTAACAAAAGTCACTGTTCCAATGAAGGCGTTAAGCCTCTGGCCTTCTTAAGCAGTCAGATCTGGCAGTTCAGTAAATCATCCCTCTGACCAGCTCCGTTGCTGCCATGTTGCTTGGGGATTTAATCCCCATTGGAGATTGTATGCTGTCATTATTAATAGATTTTCTAATAGTGTTGGGAGAGGCTGGGAAAGATACAAATTATTTTATGGTGAGGATAGGGCACACTGAAAGGGCAGGAAAGAGATTGCAGCAGTGTGAAACCTTTTCCGAAACACTGTCATTTGACTGTGGGCAAACTTTGAGGCTGGATTTTGCATTATTCAATTTCATTTGTGTCTTCCGTGGAAGAACATTAATATTTCCAAATCTGATATACAACGTACATTCTTCTTCAGAAGAGTAGTTTCTGTAACAAGCTATCCCCTCTCTCACCAGTGATTGGCTCTGACAGATGAACAAGCGCTTTCCATCAGAGAACTGAACAAAACTCCCAAACATTGAGGTTACTAGGGAAGCTTGGACTTGGGCCAGTATTACAGTATAGGATTATTTTTATTTATTTTAAATATATCAATCATGCACAAAAAAAAAGACTTGTGGTTATCGAGGAGTTTAGAGAAGCCCTTTTTCTTAGAAAGCACTGAATGTTCTCTGGATCAGCACATTTCAGATTCGTCTTCGACATATTAGAAGACGATACTGATTGCTTTACCATTGATACAAAAAGCTTCCATGAAATGACAACTTTTTTATGGTTAGTTTTACTTTTCAATGGTAAATCCATGTCTTGGCTTCAGAATAATGTGCTTTAAGGTTTCCTGAGAAATAATGAATCTACAGCAGAGCCCTTCCTGTCCAGCCTGTGAATATAAATTAATTTTCCCAGGAAAGGGGGAGAGAGAGAGAGACAGGACCTTTGAGCCCAATCAGCCTGCCACACTCCAGTTAATGAGGAGGAGGAGGATCTCCTCAGACCCTTTACAATCTGCCCAGCCTGTCAGGCGAACTAACAGTGCCAATGGAAAACAGATCCCTACTGACAGCTCACTAGATTGGAGGGGGACTGTCTTACCAGCAGCGACACTTATGTCTCAAAATTAAAGTTTCAGGAAACTTTTATATCTATAATTAATGCACTTTATTGTATACACTCATGACAATATGCAGATTTGAGGATACCGGTGATAGTGACTGACTGTGTAAATAGGCTAGCTACTAATGATTATTATTTTATATAACCTAATAAGTAATACTTAAGCGTGCATAACCCGGGGTTCTTACCCAAATAGACTGTCACTGCTGGGGGGGGGAAGATAGGTTCAGCCTACCGACCGATCCCAGAAGTTTCAATGGAAGTCTTCTCCCCAGTTTCCCCCTCAACTCATCACTTTTTATAGTGTTTCTTTACCTTTAGTTGGAGCTTGAGTGACGGTCATCATACATTGATCATATTTTGATTGGATTAAAAATCTAGATGTGATTTTCGCCATCATTGCTAACACACTGGTCGTGTGCCATTTCTCCATCATTGCTGATGCACCGGTTGCAAATCCATCTTTCTTTATAGCAGCTACACAGTTGCCTTCACTGAAAACATGCTCGGCTGGATCAGAACAATCGTTGGTTACCTTATCCCTGATAACGGGAAGTAGCTGTGCTACCTTCATAGCCCCCTGCTCCCTCTTTTGGGGGGGGTCTGCATGTTCTGTTGGCCAGAGCAGGTCACATCCATGGCAATCACTTTCCACTCCTGTGATCAGCAATTGTTTATCACTGAAGGCCACTGCAGCTCACGTTGAGATGTAAGCCTAACTTGGGGGGAAGACAGGTTTTTTTCTCATTTTCCCACACCCTCTTGTAATTATTGCTTTTTTTTTTTTTACATACTTATAGTCTCCATAATGTCTTTAATAATTTTACCAACTTCTTTTCCCAATCAAATATTTTAGATCCAAGTAGAATTACTGCTAAAAGGAACATAAGCCAGATTAGTCATCTGTGTGTGTTACAATAGGTATTGTCTCCTAAGGTTCTTTGATTCTGCAAATTTTTTGTCACTCAACTGCAGGGGAAGTGTCTTCCATCCGGCACACCCTGCAAACAGCACGGCTGAGTTCAACATGCAGCCCTTACCTCCTTATGTATAATGTTATCAAGCTAAGACCATGCTGATTATTTAAGTATTAAACGCAACACTTGTGACTTACGATATGACATGTGACAAAAAAAAACAGCTATGAAAATTAAATATCTGGTTTATTTACTGAGAAGAGTAACACTGAAAGCCTTTTGCAGCTGTTGAAATGATAGAAAATAAGGACATTTTTACTTGAAGTAACTTATTCAAAGCGTGCTTGTAATGCTGTAGGCTGGAATTTTCAAAGCAGCACAGGAAAGTTAGATACCAGGCTCTCATTGAGTTTCAGCAGGGTGATCTAGAGAACTGAATTGAAGAATATCCTTGGAAAAAGGAGATTCGGTAACTCTAGAGGGAATAAGTCTGGCAGTTTCTGAACTTCCTTTTAACAGGGAATAAGTTTATTAGTACATGTTCTTTTTTGTGCATCTTAACCTTCTTTCCCGATGTAGCAACACTAAAAAGAGGTCTTGAGTTACTCTTACATGTCTTCTCAATTTTTTTTAACTGGAAAAAATAATTTGGCTTTGTAAAATGTAAGAATTCTAATGCGTATGACAACGAGGTTTCAGCGCATAACATGTAATGCTGAGAAGCACCATTTTCTAACTATATTGACTGGTATCAGCCTTATCTCTCCTGTCTCTGAGAAGGAACTTGTATATTTAGAAGAAGTAGGGTACCTGCAGTTTGGAAATTATGGCACTAGCTGCTAGTTTTCTGTACCACTTCTGGTAACCGGCAGAAGAGCACGAACTTCCTGTTTTGTTTCCCCTACATCTTCTTGATCTTTTATTCTAGAGGAGGTGACCCACGCACCAGTTAGGGACCAGATTATTTTGGTTAATTGTATCACTTGTACTTAGAGCTATCAAAGATGCTACATGGTGTATTTAGAGAAACTCGGGGCTAAACAGAAGAAGGTGGTGAAGGATATTTTTGTTCTGCACAACAGGCATGTATGAAGGACAGAGAAAAGTTATCTGGAAACAGATATTTGCTTTTCTTAGGAATCCTTGTTCCAGATGTAGTTTTCTCTCTCTACTCTTCTCACATTAATTCTAAGTTATCAGAGGTTTCAGAGAGGGCTGCAGAAGACCAATGATGCATTTTCACCATAAAGGAAAGGATTATGTTGTGTTCATCACACACTACTGAACATGCTGGCTGCTTTAGACAAGAAATCACTATAAGGAATAATAAAGTAACTTATGTTCTGATATCTGGCAGCTGGGGGAGGTTTCTCCTCTTGAAGCATATTTTTACTATTGGTCATACCATCCATCTCGTTTGGAAACCTGATTGTAGTGTTCAGTTATGATATCCCAAGGCACTAAAACCCGTAGGATCCTTCTAGACAGCTAGAAGTTCATGCCTTGTTTAAAAAAAAAACCCACCAAACTTATTTCTGCATCTGTTTCAAACAAGTCTTCTACCTATTAAAAAGAGAGTGTGTGTAAAAAGTAGGACAGCTGTTTTCTGCCTAAGAGTCCTTCCTTTTTCTTTCCGAAGCCAACCTTGTCCTAGTCTGCCACACAACATAAATACAACAGGTCAGATTGTGCTGAATTGTTTTCCTGGATAGACTGGACATTATATGTTCTGTGAATTTTTATATCTTTATTTTTTCTGTGCCTGAATGAAAGCCAGGATGTTATTGTATCACTTCATATCAAATTCCATTGTCACATAATGATATAATTGCCAAACACTAGCAGATGCAATTGTTATAGTGCAATAAAATGTCACAACGGAGAACACTGTTGGTATTTTCATTTAAAAGTTTGGGTTTCAATATGAAAGTTTGTAACACAGTTGGAATGGGAGTTTCAACATGTTTATATTTGTCTTTAACCAATGTGTTATTATTTAGGTTTCCTCCAGTGAGGACTGATGTGGGGGCTGGGGGACTTCCCAGTGGGAGGGGGAGATGCTGGCATAAGTAATTTTCAAACATATTTTGTGTATAGCAAATCACACCTTGCACTGTAAGCTGCATTTTCATTAGTCAAGTTGACCTTTATTGAAAAAGAAAAATGTGGTGAATTACAAGAAATTAATCTATATGAAACATGAAACTATAATGAGAATTCATACTTTTTTTTTTTAAAAAAAAAAAAAGCCTATGGAAAGAAAATTGCAAAAGAAAATATTTGGTTAAAAAAAGTGTCCCAAATTCCCTTTTACACTGATTTATTAAGTCTTAAACTAATATTTGTTCATAATCGTTTTTCTGAATGAGTTATTTTAATTGATGCAACTGCAAGTGGAAAACTTTTGAATTCACATATATTTTAATGGATAGGATCTCTTTAAATTCTTTTTCGCCCCCATCCTGTCTGCATTCATTACAGGCAAATCAATGAAAATTGACAAACCCATGATGGAAAAAAGGAATGTATTTGTATTCATTACAGGGGATCGGAGATAATAATAAAATGAAATGTTGTTATAGTGAGATATAAACCCAACCTAAGGAATTGTTCAATATGTGAATAGCTAGATACATTTCATTACTGTGATATGGAGCAGCTTGATAGCGGAAGCCAATAATTTAAAAAGTCTTGAGCACAGGGTTATGCTGACTATCCAGTTCAATACGTTAATTGACAATAAATCCTGCTTGCCTATAAAAAGCACTTGACTAGTCATTTTCAAGATGGTCATGATTTTTTATGATGCGGAACTTTTAATTTACAGGGATGATAAAAATAGATTTACTTTCAGCCACTTGTATTTGATTTAATTACCTAATCAACTATAAATCATCTACTATTGAAAAAGTAATTTAACAGAGATGATATTTTGTGGTCATTTTTTTCTTAAGTAGAGAGAGTCTTTTGTAAAGGAAGGTGAAATAGGCTTTAGAGAAATTAAAAGATTTTATCCTTTTTAAGAAAAGGTTAGAAGTTCAGAGTCAAGAAGTTTTGATTTACTGAATGAAGGCCTTGATTTTTGGAAAGACCCGTTTATGGTTACCTAATCTCCTGTTAAGTAAGCAGATATTAGAAGAGCTGCATGGCAAAAGATTAGCTATGGATATTAGTGATCTGAAACAGGCCTTGTGTGATGGAATTTCTCTCTGTCACAGACCTTGCTGTTCCATGATGAGAAACATAGAACACAGCCATGGAGAAAGAAGTTACTGTACCTTGTCCGGGCAAGGCACAGGGAAATCAATCTAACTCAGCATGGGAGTGACGGGAGGCTTTCTATTGTGAATTAAATAGCAAATTTTAATCTCTAAATGAAAACATGATAAGTTTTCCTATACGTTAATGACTATTCTCACAAAAACTGACATGGTACATGAACGAATCTAAACAACTAAAAGAAACTGTAGATTTAAATAAAACAATAATACCTTGAAGAAAGAAGGATGAAGTTTTATAAACAAAAGGTAACAACATTTAAATTTTTCCATGTACAGACAATCTTATTAAAGAGGCAAACTGTATGCTGGGGCAAAAATATTTCATCCTATAAGATGTGGGTTCCTGAAGTCTATCTTATAAATGCCATTAACAAGAGAGGGGGTATGACATCCCCAAAACCTTGTTTACACAACGCTGATACTGCTCTAGATTAAAAGCATTCCAGAATAAAGAGCTTTTGGAATATATATTCAAAGATAAATTTTGGGGCAGATGAATTACAGATGTCAAAAAAGGACTCAAAGATTACAAACTAAGAATTTATTGTAACGATTTTGCCATTTGGTATTCCTGTTTGACATTATTTTAGAAACATAAACCCCCAAATTCACTACAGGCATATCTCCTATGATCTAAGTAGGGGGAGAAAAATGAAATGCACATAGCATTATTGCAAGAAAAAAAAAAAAGTATGGTCTATATGAGGAAAAAATAGTGTGTTAGTGTGGGATTATGAAAATAATAAAAGCTAAGAAAGTACAGAAAGTAAAGACGGGAGCAATCATACCATTAACATTATGAACAAAGAAAAATCAATGCTAGAAAATATCTCCTGGAGATTTTGGGTCACGTTATGAGTTGGAAATAAAGCCAGCTTCTGTAATAAGGGTAAAAGAATCATGTGAAATAATGAAAACCAAACCAGAAAGTGGAGATATGAGACTAAATTACCCTGATAGCTAGAAGTTTTTATTAAATTTAAGGAAATAAACATGAAGAAAAGCCTGTATGTTAATAAAAATGTGCACTTTTCTTATGAGTAACAACAGGTTTTAAAAAGCTTGAAGAAATGGATATATTATAAATCCTACAACTCCTTCTAAGGAAGACTTAGGAACTTTGCATTTTAATTTTCACAATCAGAAGTTTTATTTTGGGAAGTCCACTGTCTAGTTCAGAACCAATATGAAATTAAATCTGCCTTGACAAAATTCCTCAGAATTACCATAGGTAAATGAAAATTGTCATATTGAGTTAGACTGCTACCCTTTTATCAGATGAGGCTGTGATGAGGTACTTGGAAGGCAGGATGAGAAACCCTGAATAGGTTAATTAGGATATAGTTACTACACAGAAAAGTTGTTCTTTTTCTACTCAGTGAGAGGTTGGATTACAGAGATATGAAAATTATGTTCTCTCCAACTGTTGAGGGCTTCTTTTTAACCCCCCTTTTACTCAACTGAGTGTCAGAATTCATGGGATTTTAGAACAATTGTTTAGCACAACTACTCATGTGTGTTGCTAGGGAGGAGCTTTTGAATTACCGGCTTTGTTTCAGCTCGCATTGACTTATTTTGGGGTTGCATCTGGATATTAATTTTCTGAGAACAGACTGACATCTTGACTGTGTAGGTTGGTTGACTGTGTGGCTTTGCTCAGTATAAGAAACTCTAAATTAAAGCTGTCCTGCTGTAATGGGTTGGGTCTGCAGCCTCAGAAACGGACAGGCCCCCAGCCTCAAGGGAGGTGATGGCACAAAGTGCGCAGTCCCAGGGGGTACTCCAGCATTTCCGTCCAGAGTGCGGGTGGAGACGGTGGCTGAAATGGGCAGGACTTGTACAGGAAGTGTGACTCATCTGGATCTGTCACACTTGCTGCAAATGGGCTTACATATACCTAGCTGATCTACAGTGCTGATATATGTAGCATTTTCTGTTGCTGGAAACATACACAGGGGACATAAACTCCTTGCACAAGATGGAAAACTGAAAAGATAAAGAATGTCAACAGCATTTTTTGTTCTCTGGTAGCTGTGTGTAGTTACTGTGTTTGTTCCAGGAATACTCAAGTTTATGAACTGACCATGCATGAAGTCCACTTGACAAGCATACAAACCAGTAATTAAGTTTCTGAGTATTTCCTAGGGGAAAAGAATGAGTCTCCAAAACCATTCGTTTCAGTGGTGGCTGAATGCTCTTTTGGCCTAGAAAGTCACCTCATTAACAGAAGTCTGAACATAATGTTGTGGCTATACTTTTCATGTGCTAAGTCCTGCCAGGTTTTTGGTGTGAAATTTAAACACAGAATGCAGTCTCAAAATAAAATGATGAGCAGCATGCAAGATGTGACCACCCTTTGAAATATTAAAGAGTACTTTATACGACAATGGATGGAGTTTGCGTGGCAAGGTTTGCCTCCTGCTGGAGGGACACTAGAGCAGGACAAGAGTGTGAGGAATCCTTCCCCTGAGAAGGAAGGAGCAGCAGAGACAATGTGTGATGAACCGACCACAACTCCCATCCCTTGTCTCTCTGTGCTGGTGGAAGGGAGGAGTAGAGAAATCAGGAGTAAAGTTAAACCCGGGAAGAAAAGAGTAGTGGGGGGAAAGTGTTTTTAAGATTTTGTTTTATTTCTCATTGTCCTACTCTGATTTGATTGGTAATAAATTAAATTATTTTCTCCCAAGTCAAGCCTGTTTTGCCTGTGATGGTAATTGAAGTGATGAGTCCTTAGTGGTGAGTTTCCCTGCCCTTATCTCAACCCATGGGCCTTTTGTTATATTTTCTCTTCCCTGAGGAGGGGCAGTGATAGAGCGGCATTGGTGGGCACCTGGCGTCCAGTTAGGGCTAACCCACCACACCTGAGTAGACACTGGTCCTGCTCAAACACAAATGAGGCTTGTATTATTAAATGTGACAGTGTTTACTCTAAAATTTACTGGCAGAAAGGGACAATGTTACCTGTTTTGGTGGTTCAGTTACCTGCATTCATTTGCCTGGTTTCTCTGTTAGTTCCCTGGGAGGTCTTGGCAAAAACCAGAGCACTGTCAAGTAGGTTATCTTACACAAATCAGCTTCCTTACCATACAGTAACTTTCATGTCAATTAGCATATAATCACTGAAAGGTAAGGGATCCAGAAATGCAGCGCGCTAAAGGAATGGGGTAGCAATAGAGAAGAGCAGGATTTTTTTATATTCATACTTCTCCAAGCATGAAAGATTTTGTGATCTGCTCTCTCAGGTCCATTTTAACCAACAACCTTTTGAATTAGCGTATATTAGTATTTCCAAAATATTTGAGAAGTTTCCCTCGTCCTGCCCTGACAGCGCAGGGCAGCTGCTGCCCTTCCAGGAACCCGAGACAGCCCAAAGTACAGCCTGGAAATGGCAGCTATGTAGTTCCCATAGCAACTCCAAGAACACCCTCCAAAGTTTCTTCCCCCTTTGACATTTATTTTGCATTTCATATACTTTATCGGTCTAAATGTTTTAAACACAACATTTTCATTAAATTAATCCTGCTTTGAATTACTTTGGAAAGGAAGAATAGCAGAAAACAGCAGAAAGAGAACATGGCATCTGTAATTACTTTGGTGACTAGTCGTTTTGATGTATCCAGAGGTAAACTTGCTTGTATTTATTTTTTGTGTAAATTTTTGCCTTAAAATAGTCCTTCTTTTCCAAAATATGCTATGAAAAACCCCACTGAAGTCAGTTTTATTGGCTATAAAATTGATGTAGATTGGGGAAAAAAGTGTAATATATAACAGAGTATAACTGAATCCTCTACTTTAAAGACATTTCCACTAAGAATTCAACTTTTTCCCTATGTTCAAGGACCACTAATCAAAGTTACATCAGAGCTATGACAGTTATTTACATTTAGCCTTATTTCTACCCTTGTTCCCATCACAATCTTAACAAATGTATCCCTATCACACATTCTCAGGCAGAAGTATTACAGTCAGACTTGAGGGGTTTCCTTGAAGTGTAGGTCACAATATTTTCATCTTTTTAACTATATATTTCCAGGTCTTCTGTCCTTAAAAGGCACTCTGCCCCCAGAGAAGGGCTGTGAATGATGTTGTGCTGCAGCTGCTTCCATAGAATTAAGGCAGAATTTTGCTATGGATTTTTCTGAGGAGTACTGAGTCCATTCAGAATATATGATTTTTTTTTTTTAGACTGAAGTACATGTGAAATAAGTATATGATAACTGGCATCTGTTCTAACGTAATAAATGAATAATGAAGCTTTTTAATTTTTTTAAAAAGAGAAGAAACTGTCAGAATCATTTAGGAGCTGTTGATACTAACAGGAGGGCAAGAAGAAAGATGTTTTTCATTATTGTAAGAAGACACTGACTGCCTTTAAATAAACCTACTTCTTCCTGAAGGCACTAACTAAAAGCTATAACTTCTTTCTGTTATTACTGCAAATCCAAGCATATATTGGGAATTGACCCAGACAGCAAATCCTGTTGTTTTAACCTTTCAAACCCTAAAAAGTTGTGTCTTTTTCTTCACTCACTGTTTGCTAAAAACTGGTAATTAGTTATTTTTGACATGATGATCAGGATGTTCTCTGAACTATCATTTAAAGCGTTTCCAGGTTTCTGACTTAATTCTCTAATACAGATTCCCCAATTCCCTCTCCCAGAGCGAGTTTGTGTGTCATATCTGTAGTGTTCTTAATGAGTTGCTAATGAGGCTTTGCAAATGTGGAGGAACAGACAATGAGATGGTGGTGCTAGGAGGCTGATCTGGACCTGGTTTGGTGAGCAAGGATTCATCATCTGTAAGAGTTTAGTTATTGTCTCTCTCCCTGCACTTTTCCCCATGTAACTTTAATGCCCAAAACTTTAAGAGAGTAAGAAAGATTCCTGGCTCTACTCCGATGCTCTCTTTATTCAATTAGCACTGCTTTTTATACCATACTTAGAGTAGCAGTCGTGCAGTTTACATTCCTAAATTCTGTAGCTGAAAAGGGAAAACCAAATCCTCACCCAACAGTAAAAGAATGCCTGATTTACCCAGATTAGTCTCACGTTCAAAATTGATGAGGATCACATTTTGAATTGGTAACAGATGGAGAAGTGCTGAGTTTTGCCTTAGTGTCTATAATGCTTCTTATGCTAGAATGTGTTTTTATTTCTCGCATAGTTCACTTGAGTCTTATAATTCTAGTAAAATCCCCCATAAACAGAAGAAGGCACTTTTAGAGTCCACAGTGTCTAATGATTCCCTTCGCTGAAGAGCAGCAAGCCTAACTTTGTTGAAATGAAATACGAGCTAATGAAGGTGAAAGTATTTCATGCTTTTCATCACATGTTTTGGTTAGTCAGATTATATTATTTTAATCCAGTTAGTCTGAAGTATCTTTTTTCACTAAAAATAGTGAAAAGAATGGTGGTAAGGAGAGTGGGTTGGTTGGTGAATTCCACACTTCTCAAGAAAATGAGCAAAACTGAAAGGCTTAAAGAGTAAGTAGTCAGTGTGCTTGTTAATTACCTTTTCTGTATTGCCATTTTGGATCAAATTAACCTTTTGGTATGTGTCTCGTATGTAAAATGTGGGAAGCTACATTACTCTGGGAACAGTATACGGTCTGTTGTCATTACAGAACATGGCCAAGGACCATTATTCACCATTTCTGCAAGTTAAGAAATAATTTTAATATGCTTTTTCTTACTGCTTAAGCTGCTTACTTACCAAGTTCAATCTTCTTTCTAAAAAAGACTCTTTATTTGTGAAAGTATTTATACAAAGAATACTGGCATTATTTTATACTGACTTTGTAAAGAACCAGACAAGTCTATTTGAAGCTTTTCTTTGGTATTAACTAGATATTTTATCATAAGTGAGCAGGGCGTTTCTGGTTCACTAGCTTTTATTGCTTTCTTGAATGCACTTCAACCTCATTCACAGTTCAAGTCTATATAATCCTTATGCCTTTCATACTTTTAAATCCTCCACAGTGTTTTCTGTATATCTGACTCTGCTAATATCCACAGAACTTGGGTCTTAAAGCGCTTTCCTGAGCTAGCATAATTCTGCTCCGAGAGTGAAATACACATTTTCACCAATCCCTTTACTTCTCATAAACAAGGGAAACATTTTCTTTAATGCCAACATCCCTCGACCCAAATTTTCTCCTCTGAAACACCCAAATCCAGCCCTTACAATGAAAATATGAACTGTAGCTTACTTATTCATTTATTTTCGCTCTGAATGCTAGTTACGAATCTGATGCCTAATTTTCTTGAACTGAGTATGCCGTCCGTTTGCTCCTTGTTACTTCCTTCCCCCAATACTTTCTCCTTGAACTTTAAAGGAAAAGATAATTTGTTTTGTGTAAATATGCAAACAAACTTGATAAGGCTAGTCAGGTTGTAACTTCTTTTCTGGATTGGTAAAAACTTCTCTACCATTGCTGTAAGATAACTTTACATATTTCACATTACATAGCCATGCTATTCACAAAACCGGTTGGATTTCTTGGAAATGATTTGATATTCTCTTGCAGGTTACTGGGCATACTTGTTGCATATGTTACGATATAATGTGTATAGTCAGTAAAATCTTTTATAGCTGAATACCTGTCTTGGAATAATTGTGGATGTTTACAGAGTCTCCTGACTAGTTTCATATGCTGTTTTTCAGGCTACATGGAATCAACTATGTGATATTTGATACTTTGAAATCATAATTGCCAGTTAAAGGGTGACACCCAGTGTGGGCCTTGGTCATTCTGATCCGTGCCAAGTTAGGAATTGTGTTTCACATGGTTAATTAATGAGCACTGGTCATCAGTGTCACTGAGGCCTCATGCATCTGTACAGTGTCATACAGAGTAATCTTACGTCACTGTCTTCTGGGAAAGCAAGCGCAGCTTAGGCCCATTGGACCTGTAGCTCTCGTACTGTTTTATGTTACTGGCTTGGGTGTCCATGCCCAGGACCTGGCTGCAGAGGCTTCTGTGAGGACAATTTGGAGCTGCTTCATGCCAGACACAGCCAGTTTCCTCACAGCCCCAGGGCAGAGCACGGCGGAGCCCATCAGCCAGGCTGCTGGTGCCTCTGAGAGAACAGATTTAAGAAAGGATAAAGCCCTGTCCGGTAGAGTGAGGAGAGCAGTGTGAGAAACAGTCCTGTGAGCACCCGGGTAAGAGGAGGAGAAGGGGGAGAGGGTGCCGCAGGTGATGGGGCAGGCACCATTTCTGTCCTAACTGACTGTAGCACATCCACTTAAAAGGAGGGTGTTAAATCAAGATTCTTCTATAGATGCAGACACAAAATTAAATAGAACTTTTGTTTTTGTCTTGTTCGCCATTCTTTAATCTCATCTGTTTCAGGCAGTATGAGGCCTTAGGATGATGCATTAGAAAGGTCATGGGATAAAAATGTATATTTAAAAATTGTATTGTAAGACACTCTACAGGATTGGGTTTGGGATTCTGCAGAATAGCCTTGTTTTGGTGACTCACCTGATTTTCAGTCATTACAAATAAGAATGTAAGTTCAAGATGATCTGCTGTGGGTTGCTGAAGTAATTGCAGAACAAAGTCATGTTTTCTGCTCTGCTCTTACAACTCCAGGTGTCCGTCTGTTCTTCTGTCAGCTCTTCTTTGATTATTTATTTTAACAGAAACCTGTTCAGCTTCAGGGAGCACAATCAGAAGGCAGCCAGGTCTCCTCTTTTGCTATGCAAAATGTTCAGCAAATCTGTTATTCTCTATCTCTCATCCAAACACAAAATTCCCTCTCTGAAGTTGTGTCAAGCAGGAAAGCCTCAACCAGATTGATTTATAAAGGTAAAAAGAAGACATTTTCTGACTAGACTCTGAGGAACAGCTGCGCTCCTCAGGCTATGCTATTTCAACCCTGAAAGCATAGGGAATTTCTGTTTAGATCTAGAAAAATTCTTTCAGCAACAGTTTCTACGCATCACCTTTCCAACCAAGGAATCCAAATGCTTTAGCATGCCATCGTGGCTATTATGTTTAAAAATCTTTTTTTGTGATTTTTCCCCTCCAAGTTAGGGACATCAGTCTGTATGTGCATTTCAGGATGGGTAGAGCTCTTTAGCCTTTTATGGTCCAAGATGCTTTCAGGGAACACAATCTCAAAAACCATGACTAGATATATAATGCTAAAGTGTTTGCAAGAATAGAATCTACTTAGACAGCAGTTCTGAGAGAGACAATACTGTTGTTTAGTCATCTATTACGGTATAGATTTTGCCATCACTTTTCTATTGCTATTTTGAAGTCTTTGTCAAAATGAAGAAACTGTTTACTGTACATGTATTATATTATATATGCACATATATACTGTACATATATGCTACTAGGGAGAAATGGAAAAAAGGCACAAATGTCATACAACTATTTTGAAGCTTGCTAAAGATCTTTTTTATATTGCAAAGCACTTTAACAAAGAATTAATCTTTTCTGCCATGACTAGTTTTGTCATTAACTAAATGAAGCTGTTTTGGCTTTTGGTTTTAAAACTAAAATAGGAATAATTTTTCTCCTTTCCCACATAGCAACAGAAATCAATATGAATGTTACTAATCAAATTGCCTAGATCTGCTCTCATTCCCATTACCACTTCAACCTTTCCTGTAAGTCACTTTAGTTAACTGAAATACAAGATATTTTGAATAACAAGCGAGAACAGAATAAACAGTCACACATGCCTTTTTCTCCTGTTTCTTCCCATATACTAAGGTGATAATATTTTTACATTTACATATCTGAAGATTATGCTCTGCTGTACTACCCTTTCAGTGAAAATTGAAATTTTGAAGTTGGCTATTGTTAGTTAAAGAAAACCTGAGCTAGTTTATTTTTCAGACCATTTAAAGGAATCCATGAAGAACATACCTTTTTTCAGGTGAACAGCATGCTAGTTTTTGTTAGGTTTTAAGGCACTACAGATTACAACTTTGTAACTATACTGGAATTAAACCAAGAAGGGAATGCGATAAAATATCTTAATTGCTCCACAGTTTCAGGCAGTAGGTTTGATCATGTGTTTGTGTATTACCTGCTCCCTTTAATAGTCACTAGCTGGAGGAGAGACATATATGTTTTATAAGCCACCTGTACAAATGCAAGACTATAAAATTGCCTTCTGTTGAGAGTATGTCACATTTAGATGCAAAAACCAAGGAGTATAGTTTGAAATGGATTCTTCATCCATATAGTATAACTCTGCTTTTTGGCAACACTTTGTGAAGCTCTCACAGCAAACCCTCATGTGACAAGCGTCAGTGCAGAAGCTCTTTGTCACAACTTTGTGTCTCAGCTTGGGAGCCTGGGAAGGCTTCAGAGGGACTGAAGTCAGGTAGAACGGAGGGCTGGGAGGTGTAGAGGAAGCAGAGTTCTCTTTTGCCCTTTCTTGGCTTTGTAGGGAGAGGAACATGGTGATAGGAGAAAATCAGCTTCCCTAGCTCCTACAGGAATTTGCAGTGCCTAGTTCAGTAACAAAGCCTGGTCCTAAAAGTAAAAGTAGGATGCGTCTCTGAATCTGGCTAGAGTCCTAGTAATTTTGCTGAAAGTCAGCAGCAATATATGGGTCCAGCTACCTGCCCGATCCTTCAGCTGCAACAGTCAAGCATGTGGCTTATCCTTTAAAATATCTCAAGATAGTGTTTTCAGTATTGATTATATTAATCAGCAGTTAGCTTTCTCCTTTCGTCGTCTGGCAAATCTGGAGTTCTGTGTCATAAAGTAATGCAGAAAGCCTGGGAAGATGAGGAATTTTTACTTCGCAAGAAACAATGTACATTCTTTTGCTTACGTATTTTTTTTCTAAATAGATACCATTATTTGTAACTATATACATATTGAATGTTGTAGAGAAATTTAAATATGGAGCATATTCTTTTGTGGTTATTACAGTTATATTTTCTGCTGAGAATAAGACATCTACAGTGTGATTTAAATGAATTTGCAAGCCTTACTACTGGTGATCAGTTAGAAAAAAAAAAATCATTAAATTACTTGAATTTGGCCAGATCCTTCTGTGCTTTACAGCCTTTAGCTGGATTTTACTAGTGGTTTGGATGGTGACCATGAGAGAAGCAAAGTGGGAAATATTTTCATTGACATGATTGGCTTTGCACTGAGGCTAACATTAGCTTTTTATATATAGTCTGGTGGTATAAGACACAGAATCATAGAAACTACAGAAGTAGTGAGTTCAAGGAGTATTCTAGATTACTGCAAAACCGTTCACACAAATTAGGAAGCCAAAACAAATCAAGCACATTAAAGTACTCATCCAAGAAGTAACAAAGGTGTTCATCAGGACTGCAGCATGCTTCTTGAATAAGATAGGGTAAATTTAAAGAGTGACTTCAAGGAGTAATGTGATAGTTACATCCTGAAAGTAGATGGAGATTAATTCAGAATCTGGAATTACACCAGAGTTGTAGGAATTAAAAATCAGCTGCATAAAAAAGAATCAATCTGCAGTAGATGAAGAGACCCTTAGTTCTTTGAAAGTGTCTGATATCTAAGACGACTGTTAACAAGGAGAGCTTAGCAGAAGAGAAATGAGGAGGGGTTTTTGTGAACAGCAGAAAATGAAGTCTAATTTCCTACACTTTTTTTGCATCTTAAATCCTCTGCATGTCTCTATTTCAAACACTTATGTGTGCATCCTCCTTGCATTGCAAGCTTCTTTTCCAGTTCCCTCCAACATAGCCAGTCCACCCCGTGGTTCCCCTCAGGAGCCCGCACATGTTCCCAGTGTTCCCCATCCAAGTCTCTCCCTCTCCTCTGTGGTCCTGACAGCATCCTGATTCCCTCCTTGCTTCCTTCCAGCATTGTGGTCGCTCACCACGGTGAAAAGCGATTTGGGCATCAATTGGAAAGCTAGCTGCTTCTGACAAAGATGAACTCTCCTGTCTTTCCTTTGACAGTCTATAACAAGGTCTCTTTCCTCTACCCAGATGTCAAGCTTGGTTAAAACCGATCAGGAATGTGCTAAAAATATAGTAACTGAAAAAGAACCATAACTCTAGAACAGCTGGTCTCTCTGGATCAAATACTGGCCTCTACCTTTTGCTAGGGGGAACACTGGTTCACATTGCTGGGTCCAAGCAGCATGTCAAACCTTCAAAGGCCCACAAGCAAAGAAATGAAAAAGCAAGTTCTGGCTCTAGCAACATTATTCTTGGCACCCCACATCACTAGGACCACAGTGCTAGCACCTCCCTGGGACTCAAGCCATAGGAGGCATCCAGGACTGCAATTTTATTGTACTGATTGACAGTTTAAAACTGTTATATACTCTGTACTCTAAAAAAAGCATCTCTATCACTGCTTTATGTTGAAGCAATCTCATTTCTCTCATATGTACACTCATAGTGACTAAGCAGATCCACAGATGCCAGCAGCAAACATGCTAGGTGGGTAAGGCTGATCTAAGCAATACAATAGACCTCAATTTCCAACAACTTTGTCAGCAGAGCTGTTTTAAAGAGGGCCAAGTTCCTTCTGTGAACTAAGAACTGGTTAAAAAAATAGAAACAAAGGATAGGCATAAAGGCTAAATTTTCATGCTGCAAGGAGATTATTAATGAGGTCTCACGGGGCTGTGTGCTAAACTTTATGCTGTGTATTTAGAGTATCTCTGACAAAGTTTGCTTGATGTATATTTATGCAGAATAATTTAATCTATAGCAGATATGTAAAAGTTACAGGAGGATCCCTTAATATTGAGTTATTGGACAATTATTTCAAAGTACTGTTTATAGAGAGGAAAGTAATTCTAACTTTTGTCATTATGGGCTCCAAATTAAACATTGCCACTCATGAAAGACATCTTAAAGTCATTGTAAATTGTTCTCTTAAGACAATAAGGTTAGTGCTGATTTGCTGCCAAAACTCTAAGTAGAACATTAGGAATTGCTAGGAAATCCAAAGAGAACACAACAGAAAATACCCCTATGAGGAAAGATTAAATAAACAAGGACAGCTGTACAACTCTGGGAAGTTACTTGGGGCAAAAAAACCTAACCAACTTGTACATTGGGGTTCGTTAATGCTCCAATCTAGGGATTTTTTACATTTTCCACATTCAAAGAGATGTCTTGAAATTTTCCCTTAAATGAAAAAGAAGCTCAAATGAATCAGTGTGGGATGACAAGAAACAGGAAAATCTTGCTGCTATTCAGCTAGCAGCTGACTTCTGATTTTGTGTTAACAGCTAAAGACCTGTTTGCAATTTCTGAGGCCACCTAGCCCTCTGCCAGCTCTCTGTCAGCCAGCATTTCTGGTCTCCAGGCTGTGAAAATAGACTGCTACCCTCTAAGAGCTAGCTTTACATAAAATCTTGTCTTCCTAATGCTGGTATGCTTTTGCATCTCTCACAGGTTTAAGTCGGTATCATTTTTCTGCCTCTCATACCAAGTGTTGCAAAATTATAAAATTTGGTATCATAAGCATGTGATAAATAAACGCCCTTTATTTTTCTAAATCAAGGTGGAGAAGTTATTGGGTTTTTTATTTTTCTTGCTTGATGAGGACTGCTACAGTAATTTTTAAGGAATAAGTGAGTCCAGAAAGTTCCAGTTTGCCACTGCACAAAGTTAAATAATGAGAAAAGATCCAGATTTTCAAGTATAGAGGCTTTGACCCACTTACTTCCATGGCAAACAATCACCTCTAAAAATATTTCTAACCTTTATTTAAAGCTGGTTTAAAGCATTTGATGTATAAAGTAAAGCATTCATTGTAGCAAGGTTCCTTATTCCCTTTCTCTTTTAGCAGCAGATTTTATTGTAAAAACCCCACACTTTTTAACTCATTTTTCAGCTGCATCAGTAATGGTGTTATTTACTCTTTCCTGGGTTTAAAAAAAAAAAACCAAACAAAAACAAACAGAAGAACTTGATGGTAGCTCACTTATGCTGCTTCTGTTAGAACTCAGTGTTGTTTCCTTGAAGAGATGATGAGACAAATGCTTGCAAAAGAGGAGGAGAAGAGTAATGCAGACTATAAATACAGCGTCTGTTTGTGATCTGGATGTTTGCTTGCAGCTGTACTGGTGGGGCTGACAAGAAAAGGGCAAGCTCTCACTTGCCGCTGCGGGAGGGACCTGGCTGGTAGGGCTGCAGGATGAGGAAGCCGGGAGACATTCTGTTTGCCAGGAAGAAATCCTTCCTGACACTGCTGAGGCCTCTCCTGTATTTTTCCAGCACAAGCAGCGTGCTAATACTGACAACTTTCCTTGACATTGCATGCACATGGAAACCTTGCTCTTTACCTCTTATTACTGTGCTAGCAAATGCAGTTATACTGCAAAATGTCACCATTACCAGTTTGTGTTACTTGCCGGGTGGTTTTATGCTCTGTCTTCATTTGGAAAATGCTTTGCTGGCAGATAGATATTTCTCTCCATAAAGCATTCCTAGCAATCTGAAAAATAACAGTTTGATCCATAGTGCTGTGTCTAGCTGACAGTGCAAAGAGGAGGTTCTTCCACGTGTTCATGCACTATGCATGAAATGCAATTACTCATCCCTGAATGTGATCAGGGCATTAGGCTCCCCGTGTGAAAAATTTCCTTGTATCCTTAGTGATCCCAAGGGTCTTGTTTGATAACTTAGAAAGTAAGATCAGGGAAGAAGAATATCTTTAAAATATGTTTGTCACAAAGGGTTAAACAAAGAGAAAGCTGGTTTGCTATGCTGGAAACGGGTGAAGGGATTTACAGTGACATTTAAAGGCAGCTAAGAAAATTTAGGGAAATGCAAAATCATGTAAAACCAGAACAGCCCTAGAGGAATAGTAATATTCAGAAAGTCACAGTGGGTAGAAAACATGGGTTTGGGTTTTTTTCTATTCCAAACCCAACACAATTGGATGAGAACTAGGTACCCCAAAGGCTCATTTGTACTGCATAATCACTCAGATAAGAATTTGAAAAAAAACTCCACCCATAATCTCCACATCCACACATAAGAGCTCACTATTCCAACAAAACCTAAAAGATGTCTGGTCTCATTCGTGGCTCCGTTGAGCCTGTGATTTCAGATTAATGGAATGAGCACAAAGCAGATACAGAGCCCCTGGCTTCATGCAGAATCTATTCTGTTTCATCTTGTCATGCTGACATCCCAAACTCCTTGCTAACACCGACTCAGTAATTGCCTCTTTGACTACTGAATGGTCATTATGTCACATGGATCATATCTTCTCTACTGGCATATCTTTCAGATTTTAAAAGATGGAGAAAAATTTAAATGGAAACTTAGGCAAGAACATAACACAGTTTGCTGCTTTAATAAATATTGATTTCATCTAAATGGATATGAAAAAATAGACTAAAATACTACTTTCAGCAATTCTGATGTAAAACCAGAGAATACTCCTCTTTTTTTGTGCTGGGTAGATTAAAATGTCTTTGACAAACATGATGTTTAATAATGTAATCAGAAAATGCAGATGGGTGAAGCAAATCATGGCCAACTCAACCAGATTATGGGATATAAACTACTTTTTATGGATCCTAGACACTGGAAAAATTTAATTCTAGCAATATTATAAACAAATTTCAGGTTAAGAAGAAATATGTCAGTGTAGTAACCGATAGTTTCTTCAGATGCAGATTAATAAATGAACTGTAATAAAACTATGGTGTGCATGGCAGTTGGAACACAAAAGGTGCTGACAGCAAATCCTTGAGAACAGTGCCTGCCTAACCAAATATTATCAATACCTCAACATCAGCAATGTGACAGACTGAAATATCCATCAAACAACAACAAATTGTTAGATGAATACACATGTTTTTAACCTCATTTATATTCAGTAATGTATTGGATTTATACTGTTTGGGCTGACCTCTGTGAATACTCAGACAAGTACATTTAATGGCGGTAGTGTTGCCGAAACAGTAAATTTTAAGTGACTATTAGAGAATGTTCATCAGAAAGTTAATGTGGAACTTGGAAGCCTGAGTTGTCATAGTGCAAGTCGGCTGCCAAGAACTCTCCTCACCCAGAGGAGAATCAAAAACAATAGGATGGATATCAGATACTCATAACGTACACCGCTGGTGTCCAATTAATAGACTAAAAATTGGAAAGAGTTTGGCAGATAAGGCAGGGACGAATAAATTACAGAATCGGAACCTGCCAACAGACAAAGATGCAGAATTTGTTAAATAGTTTCCCACTCCCAAACATTCACATAGCGTTTTTAATCAAACGGTTTCATACAGAGGCACCTCACATCCCAGAGAGCCTTTCCATCTGCAGTTTTAACAACTGCAACCAATCCAACCCCAAAGCTGAACTTCGCTTAAAGCCAATTTACTTCTGAAGACCCAAACTGAACCCAAAACCTCCCATCTGTAAAATGAAGTTTTGTAGGTCACAGTGCTCTTGATCAGGTTCTCAGAGGACAGTTGTCAGCCAGCACCACAAGTGGTGTTCATAGTTATTCATGTTGGCAGTCTCAGCAAAAGGACTGATGAATATGCAGACACAAGGCCTCCATTAATTGTCCTTCCTGAGATACATTGGCAATAAGGTGGCAGAGTGAGAGGTCTCACTGCTGCTTGCTTTTGTTTGCTTTGTGTTGCAATGAAAATCTTCCTCTCCACAGTTTTTAATCCATAAAACTCTCAATCCCCTTCCCGTGATGAAGTCTGTGTGCTTGCAGGTGTGCTGCCTTCCTGTGCAAACACAGGCCACAGGGCTCTGAGGTCCCGCACAGAACTAGCAAGTGTGACACGTACAAACTTGCTGCCTTTGGGAATAGGAAATAATGCTAATCTGAGATTCTGGAAAGCTTGTTTCTGTTTTCTGTTTCATTATGGATGTACTGTTTTGAATGCATTTAAGATCTATGAAGACAGGTGCATAAATAATTTTGAAGATGCGGGCCTTCGTGTTTTTGCCTCTCCAATTCCCAGCTGTAGCGGTACAATGGCATGGCCTTACCTCACACTTGTACTGCAAGGTGCAGGCTCTCCAAGCAGGTCCAGGAGTGTCGAAGGATTATCTGTGAGGAAGAACATAAATAGAAAAAGTGAATCATGTCTTTTATTATCAGAATGAAATGTCAGGTTTATATATGTGCAGGTATTTATTTATGAAAAGAAATTCAAGACCACCTGTCTATTTGAAAAAGTCTAAGATGAGTGGCTAGTGTACATGCTTATTAAAACTGAAGTTTAAATAGAACATGCAAGTTAATGTTTTTAAATGTGCAGAAAGCACAGAGCCATCTTCAACAAGCACTGACGGGCCAGACCTTGACTTTGCATCTGTTCCAGAAGACAGTAACCAGCATACTGTTAATGACAACTGTAGAGTAGAGCAACGGGGAAGTGTAGCCTGCAAACAAAAGGCTGCTTTATTATTGTGTAGTATGAGAATTACTGTGCAGTCTGGGATGATAACCAAAAATGATATAATGGGTTTTCACTCTGTTTCCAGGGGTCAGTAATCATACCCTCTCTTTTTTTAATGCAATTTGTAAATGGCTCCATCTACTACTGCTGATATGCCACTTGTCCCTGCAGCACTAATGCTGCCGTGCTGATAGTTCGAATTTTCTGGAAGTGGCCTTAACTCTAAGTGATTGACAGGAACTGCTGAGTTCCAGGAACGCCAGTTCAGCCTGGAAAGATGTAGAAAGAAAAAGATGCTATAGAAAACCTTTGAGAGAAGGCAAAAAAAATGGAATTAAGGAAAAGATGCTCTGCTGCTCAAATCTATCTCATGTTAGCACTGAAATCCAGTCAAAGGGATTTTTGTCACTCATTCAAAGTTACCAGACAGATGAAGCCCATGGAATCTATCCAGGAATATAATGCGCTCACCTGTAATACGTTGAGATATATCTTATGTTGTGCCTCTGAAAGTAAAAACATTTTCTGGAAGTAAAAATACCTAAGAGGAAATGAAAATCTTGTATTTATATTCAGAGACTCAAGAGACTAGCAGCATTTCTTACATGCTGGACATGCAGTCTTTAAAATGTTAATGATCACGGCCGATGTAAGGGAAGATAGGATCAGACCTAAATGATTTAGACTCTAAGCCTGGTTTAATTCATGTCAGTAGGAAAACTTCTCCGCTTTTCAGTGGACCAAACTGAGTTTCAGACATGGTATTACATTTTGTATTCACGAGTTGTACTATTCTCTTTCATCTTCAGAATTTCTGAGTATCTATAGTTTTTAAGGCTCAGTATATGTTATATTTCTATCTTTGTATGTGTCAGGGTAATCTTAATTTGTTACAATTAGAATAGACTTACATCCAATGACCTTTATTGATCTGATCTATTTAATAA
The DNA here is from genome assembly GCA_033124195.1 of Coracias cyanogaster. Classification (NCBI taxonomy): domain Eukaryota; kingdom Metazoa; phylum Chordata; class Aves; order Coraciiformes; family Coraciidae; genus Coracias; species Coracias cyanogaster. The sequence goes on from JAVSBS010010615.1 coordinate 135,525, forward strand.
ATGTATATACATATGTATAAGTGGGTTTATGACTTTCCAAGAGCAAGAGCAGGGTTCAGGAAAAAATGAGGAAACGAAATCCTTGCACTTTGTAAGCAGAGAGGTTTGTACATGTGTAGTGTGACACATCTCAGGTATCATCTTTGAAAAATTATAATTGTAGGTTAGACAGACTGTTTATGGATTTCTTGTGGATCACATGCAATTATTACCTTTATCAACAACTGCACTAGTTGCGCGCTGGTTTGCAGTGCTGGGGGTTATGCCCACACAGATTGGTTAGCAGGGCAGCTTTTGCTTAATTGTGTCACTGGGTTTGGCTCAGAACCGTAGTCCTACTTCCCCAATTGTCTGCTATGTTTAATTGTTTGTTACTCAGAGGAACACTTCTATCTAACTTAGGCACTAAACATTTTAATATGCTGAAGGTTAATGGTTGAAAAAGTTAAGTTTCTTTTTTAATGAAAAAAGAAACCCGTATCTGCTCCTCAGGAGGGCTTCCTCTCCAACAGCTAACATGTATTAGCAATTATCCTTCAGAGGGAAAAGCTGTCTAATTACTCTATTACCTCAAGTGCAGAGCACTCACCTGGGAAGCCACCAGATCAAGGTTCAGGTCCCATCACTGACTTTAATATTAATTTATGACTTGGCATGCGTGTCTGATAATCAAATAATGATCTGATCTGTTTTATAGAGCTAAGACAGCTTTTTAGGAGACTACTTTCCATCTGAAATAAGATTTCACAATTTTCCAGACTGTTTTTTGGGGTATGAGATAGCAAAAGATGTTATTCAAGCACTCCAATAGTGGTAAGTAAAAGTTCATTTTAGAAAACACCCCAAAAAAGAACTTGGAGTTTCTTCTTCTTTCACAAACACAGATACTTACATAAAACTTAGACAAAAATGTTCTGGAAGTTTGGGGCAGTTTTTTCCTAACCAATGTCTCTCTTATTAAAATCTGTCCCTTTTTCTTGCTCCATTTACAAGTTAAGTTCAACTGTACTATGCTGGCATTGGTTATTAGTTTGTTAGGGCGTTCTGATTCACCTGAAGAAATAGACCTTAAAGATTTTTCAAAGCTACTTTAGCTTGTGCATGGACAACCTTGTTACTTAAACATTTTTTTCCCAAAAGATTCATTAGCCCTTGAAGTCTTTCTTCTTAGTGGTTCTATGTAGTGGCTACAGATCTGTTGACATGTCACACAAACATCTTTCTCTAGAGAGAAGTAGGTATGTCTTCTTTGAGTGAGGCAGGGCTGGTGATTTCACATCTTCTGCTGTTATTGTGTTCATCTGTTAACTTCACATTTGTGTAACTGAGTTGCCATTCAGGTTTCTGGGGTGTTATGTGTTTGAAGAAAATGGGGAAGAGTCCGTTTGCTCTGAAATATTCTTAGAAACATTTAGTTTCTAAACTTAGCTATGAGAAAAAATTGAGGAACAAGCAATCTAAAGATTTTAGATTGCAGTTCTTTTGGTAGTAGAACTTTGAGGCAATTCTTGGTGCTAGTATTGTTTATGAGGGGCACTAACACAATACAAATAAAATGGGTAATCATTACAGAATAAGTCTTGCACAAATGGGGCTGCCCTTTCTTTTTTATACTGAGTTAGATTTTAGCTGGATATCCTCTACCAGCTATTACGAGATAACCGAAGCCAGAAAAATGGGCTGCATTTATGCTATCTGTACACTGATGTTTTTAAAGCAGTTCAGGCAGTGTAGCTACCATCATCTTAAAATGAAAAAAATATGTTCAACAAAATGTTTGACAACTGACATTTGAAAGGCAAAATTCTTCTTTATGATATTTAAACCACAGGCAATATCCAAGGCATTTTCTCTCTTTTTATAGCCACAGTGTTTAATAATTAAAAAAGGAATTTCAGTAAGTTTTTTAAAACATAAGAAGGTCAAGTATTAAAAGATAATTACATCTTGCAAAACTGTAAGAAGTTATTTTGTTATTTATATGGTCATTAATATTACTGAACAGAACTGCTCCACAAATAATAATTATATAGTCCAAGTAAATTCTTCCAGTTGCTACTGACTACTTCAGGCTAAAGCAGTCCTGCTCAAGTGAAGGCTTGAAATGGCATATTACCAATTCAGGCTTGAGAAAAACCACAACCTGCCTGCTCTGGCTGTGTGACTGAAGTGAGGCAATGGCCGAGGCAGGTGACTAACAGAATATTTGTGAATGCTGAAGAACATTGACTTCTCCCTCTCCTGTGAGCTGATGGGCATCACCGAAAGAAGCTGTATCAAAAGCCGTAAATGCTCATGTGTCCTACTGAGGAGCTGATCTTTCAGTACTGACAGAGACTGAAGTCTGAATATATGCCTAATTAGTAGGCATTAGAAGTAATAATGCAGTCAAGAAGTATACAAAAAAACCTGAGACTACAAAAAGTCCTATAATTGATAGGAGAATGTAATGAGATGATGTGTAGTGAACTGACTAATTGTATATAGAGAAACATTACAAATTATAATCTTAAACTTAGGTTACTGGACAGATAGGTCTCCATCTTGCTGGAAGGTTCCTTTTGAAAAATTCAGAGGCAGCCAACAGCCTTTGGGCTGCCCTTAATACTTTAATAATCTGCGTATGGGAGGGATATTGAAATATACTCATTTGCACATCTAAGTGCTGCAATAGTGTTAATTTATGTAATTTTGTTCTTCCATCTGGATTTCAAAATACAGGTTTACAGGTGAGAACCTGGTGGCTTGCAAAAATGAAATCTGAGCCCTCGTAAACCCTCTTAGGTCATATTGGAGTGCCAAATCACGTGCAAGTGAAAACCAAACAATCAGCCCCCAAACTCAGAAATTGAGATTAAGCATTCAGTAATTCTTTATCTAAGTAATATCTACTACTGAGTGGTAAAACAGTTTGATCTAGTCAAAAAAGCTCTGTAGCTTTTGATGTATGTTGCACTCAAGTCTATAGTGACTATTAACCAATTTTTGCTAGAGATTACATAAGCAAAATATATAAAACTTACAGTAGGAGGCACAGTGAGTCATCTGTTACTTTGAAGGAGTGATGGCATTTCCATATAGTTATGACGAAATTAATTTTAGATTATAACTTTCTATTAAAAATTATATTTTTAGTGACTATAGAAGCAACTTCTGCTTTGCTGACACTTCAAAAGTGAGAAACTTTAAATCAGAAAAAGCAAAAAGGTGAGGCACAGAGATTCTTTCAGTTATCTTCAATGCCCTCCACAAAAGAAAACGTTCCTTTTTCTTCAGTCAGAATGAATTATGAATTACATTCCAGAAGAAAAGCTAATTATTCTCTTCCTTCAGATTTATCTTGTTCCCAGAAAGTTTAGCGATAGGTTCTGCAAGAAGTTGAAAAGTATTTTATTCTCATCTTCTGTCTTGTTCCAGCTCAATCAGGTGCTCACAACATACTGCTTGCCTATCTAACTAATCCTCTCCTGGGTCAGTTCCTCTACTTTGTTAAAGCTGCTGATCTGTGAAGTCACTCCTCTATTGTGCCTTGAAGGATCCTTCTGGGTCAGCTTCTTTTATTTTGCAATGTGTTTGACAAGACAAGTTTGTTTAAGGGGCTTTTTCTTGTACTAACCATATGATTAAGGTTAAATCCAACTACTCACTGGTATGTTTTATGCCTTTGGAAGTCATTACACTTCTTCTGATATCTCCAAGATTTTTATTCAGCCTCACCATTTGTTTCTAAATTTTTGTACCAGGAATGGCAGAAAAATACTGAATGCTTTGATAACTCTTTGATCTTTTAAGATCCACACAGAAGGATCATGACTGCATTCTCGCGGTGTGTTTGTAGTTTCCAGTACCACCAGCGTTAGACTTCCACAGCGGGATGGCAATGGTTGGGCTGACCACATAATTCACTACAGCATAAATTCAGTTAACTGACTTGTAAAATCTGCAGTTTTCACAGCTTTTACTTTCAGAATGACAAAATCATTCAGGGTCAAAATGATTTTCATGACCTTTGTTTTTCACTTATAAGAACCATTTGTTTAGCAACTCTGACTGGACTGTTGATTCACTGCTGTATTTTATTGATGAGAAAACTCCTTTTGCAGACACAAATGACAAAACTCTGGTACAATAAATGTCTCAATCATTGGCAGCACTCCTGAAAAATACAGTTTTGAGACTCAGCTGTTAAACAGCATTGTAAGTTTAGGGAAATTTTTTACTCCCCGTTGAGCTGCTTTAGCTTTATGGTTAGTAGCGTAGGTGCAAATTGCAGAAGTGGATTTGCTAGAGATTCACATGGATGGCAAGCTAAAATATTTAACCACTGCTGTCTTCATTATCTTTACACACTTAGGTGGATATGCTGGAAACTCATACTGTGTCACACTTCTGTTGCCGTGTTGATAATTATTGGCTGATTACATATACACTCTCTTAAATGCTCCCCTGTGTTAATTCTGTCCTCCTAATTACTAATTAATTGAACTTTAAATGGCTCATAGGTTGGTTTAGGTTTGCCAAAGTTCCCAAAAGATTGCCTGTAAAGTTTATTTGAACTAAAAAAATAATCATTTGCTGATAACCTCACTTAAGTAGATGATCTTGGCAGAATGCAAGCTATTTTTGTGACTGGCAGGAACCAGAAATGTCCTGAGTAGATTTTTTTTTTTCCCCTCATGTTTCAGATTTCTATTTCTTACACATAGTTCACCCTGAAGCTGAAGAGAATGTTATTAAATTTAAATGCTTTCCGTCTTGTCTAAGATGTTGGCTTGACAGCACTAGAAAATAATTTTGTCTATTTATCCATACAAGTACCGCGTCCACTCGGAGCAAACACAGGGGATCAGCATCAGAGTCAGGAAGACATTTTGCCCCCCATTTCAATTTGTCTTTTGTGTACTGCAGAGTGCAGCTGCAAGGTGCTGGCATGTACTTATCTAATACCTTAAGAGACAAACGAAGGGCCATTACATTATAAACATGGGATGGATTTGAAGAGGATATATAGAATTAATGCTCTTGTGGGGGCTCTGAGCAGCCTGCAAGGCCCAACATTCATTCTCTAATCTGATATTAGCTTCTCCCATTTCTTAGCAGGCCCCAAGAGCAACTACCAATGGATCAGCAGAGGCTCGACATTCAAACCTTCTCAAATCATTTTAAATAGCCTTGCCTGAGTTTCATGTTGACAGTGAGCCAGGTGGAATTTTCCATTTTCTTTCTAGCTTTCCAAATAAGAACAGCCCTAGTTTCTTTTGACTCTGGTTTTATATAACCAACAACAAAAATGACAGATAGCCTTGAATTTGGAAGATTACATTGGCCTGTTCTCAGCTGAAATGTTCTGTCATCATTGACGTATGTGTTTAAATGAGCACTGAAGTGTGAATGGCCATCTGTCCGGGAAGTACGAGAGATCCTGATTACTAAAATGAAACCACAAAAAAGCTTAGTGCTTAGCAGCAGCACCAAACCACAGAGGGAGCGAGAGCCTTTTTCACACTGCAGATATTTATAGTAGATGGATGATTATAACTCAGCAATTGCCTAGACTCCCTGCCCCATATTTTTCTAAACATGTTCACTCTCAATTTTTTGCAGACGTTGAGGTTTCAATATTTGCATGTTTTGTAAAAACAAACAAAAAGAAGCACTAGATATTTTCCCTGTCAAAAGCAGTTGTTTTCTGAGGGGATGTTGTTCATTTTCTCATCAAGGGTTGTTCTCTGCCTTATAAAGCACAGAATGCTAGAACATGCTCCAGCTTTGAACCAAGATTTGAATGTACATTCCCAAATGACTGCTCTACAGCAAGGCTGAGGGCTCTTCCTGGGTGCATCCCTTCTTCTGTAAATCTGAAAAATTTTCTAAGGAAAGGCTTTCGAAAAATCTATAGAGATTTTGATCCTCAGAGTGTTGCTGTATCTGATTCAGCTCAGATTTGGCTGTGAGTGATAAAGGTTCCAACAACAACCACTGGAATTGGGGAGGGTTTCACACTTATTTCAATGTTAGGAAAAGCTCCTTACAGAAGGTTTTCCTAAAATTACATTTGCTGATGCGAAAACTGCTGTTTTACCAAACAATAATTTTGGGGACAGTCTCCTGTAACATTTAACCTTAAAACTTCAGGACCACGTTGGTTGCTTTGATGGCTTTTGTGGTGCAGCACAAGTCGCCTGTCACTGTATGTTCAAACATGAGCTGGGGATCTTTAGAGCACTTGCATTGAATCGAAGCATTTTTTCTCCCTTTCTGCATTTGCATTTTGCATTGTTTCTTGTAATTACTTTTTCACCATGCATATAATTATGAAGATACACAAAGGGTCAGTTTTTAAGCTAAGCTATTGATTTCCTGAGACTGCGCACACAGTTTTTCCGTGTTAAATTTAAGCCACAAAATATAAACATGTAAAGGAGCAGATATAGATACGTCATGTTTGTAAGTAAGCCTCTACAACATTTTCACTTCCATTAGAGCATGCTTCCTCATAGCACGGTTCTCTGCATGTTACCAAGTCTCTCTGGAAAACTGAAGAGATCATTAGACAGCAGAATATAACTGCCATTTATTTTCTTTTTTACTTTACAGTTTAAAAATCAACAAAGACAGAAAAATATGTAAGAAGCCAATTAAAGTAAGGGCAATTTTTTTCATCATTTTTGTTTGGCGGATGGTTCAGAGAACACGGCAGCTTTGTGTTCCTATTTATTTATTTATTTTGAGTGTAATCTGAGGAAATGAACCGTGAAACGCAATTAATGAAATAGCTGTGCTGAATCACATAAACTGGTGTCTGCACAGCTGCCACTCATGTCACAAATGTATCTCTCACCTAATGTCCACCAGGAGAGTCATTAGCCAGCCGCTTTTGTGGAGGGCCTCCTGTGCTTTAATTTCAGTATATAATAGAGCGGGGAGCTGGCTGAGTAGCCTTATGATGTTTTTTCCCGGCAAAGATAAGGCAAATGAGAAATGGCAGCTACATGAAGGGTGTGCTGAGATCGGGAGAGGTACATAGGCAGGGTTCAATTGCTAGAAGAAAACAGGAATCTGCCCAGGTACAAAATGCCCAGAGCAGCGTCAAGGGCTGCTCAACCTGAAATGTAAAATGACTGCATGTAGTTTCCTGGTATCAGATGGCATTCCTAACTCTAAAGCTTTTTTCTTCTATACAGAACATCTCATTGCTTTTATTTCATTTAATGGGTATGTATTCCATGCTAGCCACAGAAAGATTCACAGAGGAACAGGCAGATGTGCTGCAGGGGCTGGTCTGAGGAGGCTGACCGAGGTCAGCTTTACTGAAGTGGCACAACGCCAGAAGCTTCCACAGCCTCAGGATCCTGAGTCATCTCTTAGCTTGCTGAGGAATTAAGGGGTGGGAGAGGTTAAAGGATACCTCTTCTCTGAGCATTTGCCAAACTAGCTGAACACTTTCAGTGCAGTATACTGTGTTACTACTGAGAGTGGTTTTATCAAGATAAATCTAGTCTTGCTCAGGAGGATATTAATAAATTATCTGGTAATGAAAAATGTGAGAGGAACCACACTTACATCAAGGCCTGATGATTACTTTGATAGATGCAGTGGCAAGATTTTCCTGACAAGGCAGAAATGAAAAACATGACACGTGGACCTTTAAGGGTGACCTCAGAGGGAAATGCAAGTTGCTGAATGATACAAAAATAGAACTGGAAAACAGAAGCTTGAAGGGGCTCAATGTCAACAGCCAGACAGATAGGCTAGACTGATCAACTGATCATTGAGTTTAGTGTCAAAAGCAGAGCAGAGAGAAAGAAGCCTTACGCTTGGCAAGACAATAAATGTAGCAGAGGCAGCTTTGAAGAAGCATCAAGTGTTAAGAATTTTAAGAATAAAGAGCAAGGGGAAAGTTGTGGGGAAGGAAAAAGCAAGCATTGATAAACAGTGTGCTAGTCAGGAAATAAACCCAGACAGTGCCATCAATAAAACTGCCCACTTCTTTTGCAGGTATTTTAGAAACAGTGCTAATAAAAAAAATACATGAATGCAATTGACAATTCCCCTGCATTGGTTTAAGATTTGCATAGGGGCATAAGAGCTCAGGTCACTTTTGGAGACACAAATTGCTAAAAATAAGGCTTGTTAGAGCACAGGTGTTAGATATAAAATTGTAGAACAGTTGGATGATATTGGGGTGTGACACTATAATGGATCTGAGAGTGTTATTTAGTGTTTAACTCTGCTAGAATTCCTTTGGTATAGTCCAGGTGTTATTGATGCTGTATGGCTGATATTAAAAATGGGCCTATATAAACTGGAAATAAGACTAATATTTCAAAAACGTGTAACGGAACTTACCATGACTGCAAACTGATGAAAAACAGTGGCAAAGTGGGGCAAGCTGTTCCATACTAATTCTTCTAACGTTCAAACTTGGGATCCATTGCCATGTGTGCTTGTTTACGAACATCTATTTAGTTTGAAAAGAGACAATTTGGCTGTCCACCTGCCCTAACCCCTATATATTTGACAGGCCTATCTGGACCATGCATTTTTTAAAAAGGTAGTGAATAATCTCTGGTTTTAGAGAAATGATTATCTTTCCAAATAAGTGACCCTTAAAGACCACAAACAACAGACAAATTGATTGCAGACGGTGAAGGTGTTGATGTGATCTTTAAGAGCATGTGTGTATTAGAAAATATTTAGAAACGGTTTATGAAAGGTAAAGGCTTGGTGAGTGTGCGTGTGTGTGGGCACGCACATAAGTGTGTGTCGGTAGGTGTTTTGGTTTCATTTCATCTTGTACTCTTATAACTACAGGGCAATCACTTGCCAGATGTCAGGAAGGTCTAGTATCTGATTTTGGCATGGAACATAATAGATGAGCTACCAGGGGGCTCAGCAAACATCACATATAACTTTAAACTGTCATTACAGAAAAAAATCTAGGAAGGTGACATTTGGTGACATACTGGGTGACATTTGAAATGACAGCGCTTGCTTTCAGATGTAGCATTCACTCCTGCTGTGAATCGAGGGACTCTGTACTGTGGCTATGACTTGTTTTATTGATGACCCTGATCTCTGCAAAATGTAGACAGAGACTGACTGCACATGGTCCTGTCTGTAGGATCAAGTGAGAATCGGTGCAGTCAGAGAGGGTGCCCAGAGAGCGTTTACTATGCATGGCATGATCTGAATGACTTAGCTCTGTAAAGCAGTTATAACCTCTACTCTACCTCTTGTGAAGAGTTTAGTGAGGAATGAATGAAGAGCAGCAAAAAAAATAACCCATTGGAGGAGTGCATCTGCTTTACACCATAGACTTCCTAGGACTGCAAAGTTTCATGCTTGGGTTTCACCAACCCCCTACTGCTCTCAAGAGTCATCAATAAGTGCTCACCTTCTAACATATGTAAATGTGCCGAATGCTTACTTCTGAAAGCTCTCAGAGCTATGGGAAAACTTGGCTAATTAGCAACTACCTAAGTTCTTGTTGACTGCTTCCTTTTCTTGTTGCACACCAGTGAGGCAGAGTTTCTTTTGATCGCTTTACTTTGCTCATAAGGGTTAAAAGGCCTCCTTGCAGTACTGTGATCACTGAAGTGAGGCCATCTTTGGGTATGTTTGGGCTGGAATATATTGAAAATCCTTGTAAACATGAAAAGCTTGGTGAGTTTGGGGTCTGCTTTGGTTCTTCCTTTTGTCCTGTTAGAGCTGCAAGGAAAGATGGAGCTGGTTTCAGACACCATTTAAACCTATCTACCCATTTTATATGAGGAAGTTTACTTTTCTGAGCTGTCTATATAGGTTTAAAGAAAAATCTAATGTGGAACTTGCAGAAAATCATCAACAAATGGAATGTATTATTCCCGTTATATATTGTATCATTACTCAAGCCAGTATATGAAGCAATTTTATGAATCAGAATTAGACTTCTGGGAAGATATTCTGCGTCATTTGTTATCAATATTATTTTAGATGCCATTAACCGGCAATAAAATTTGGATACAAGTAACTAATTGTTCAATGTTTTATTAACACACAATGGTCTAATCATAAATGGTGTTTTTCTGCTGCTTAAATGAAACTGCCATACTTTTACAATTTTGTTATGTTCAAGAAACAAAAGTGTTTGATTTGCGGTCTCTGAGGTAGAGGAAGGGACACGAGGAAGTGGTGAGAGGTAGCACTCTACCCCTGTGAGCAGCAAATTACAGGCCTAAACTTTGTTTTTAAAACGACTGTTAGTAGAAAACATCCTGCAGGATTTTAACCTGTGTATGTGAAACAAGTACATTATTTTTCTTTCTTTCTTCTTTGAGTCTGCTCTAGAGTCTATCTAATGCCCAAACAGAATCCTGAAGCTTGGGCTCACTAATGTGAATGGGTTAAATATATATCTATGCAGCGCAACAGCTGTAGGGCTTAGAAGTGGCACAAAAGCCTTATATTGGTTCTCTCCACAGGGAATGAATTTTAACTTCATAAGTGCGACTTTCCAAGAACTGGTCTCTATGAGGAATACAAGAATCACCTTAACAGATTAGCCAGTAGTCTATCTAATTTAGTGTCCCATTTCTTGAGGGTTATATAAGAAACAATAATTCTGGTTTATGAAGCAGATGAAAAAAAAGAGTAGATACTGGTTATGGGGGAAGGGAGAAACAATGTAACTACCTATCCCAGTAGTTAGGGAAAAGTGGCAAATCTACCTTCCTAACACTGCTGTTTGGATAACAATGGCTAGATTGGATAGGGTGTCTTCCTCCCCTTCCCTCTTCTACCTCCCTGAGTCTGTATCAGGAAGCTTCTTGGGAGGAGAGAATGCAAACAAACCTTATCTAAGAACCCTGCAGTTTTCAACAAATTTAATTTTCACAAGGGAACATCTGGTAGTCACAATTAACACTTCTAATAGCCCTTTTTGCTAGGTATGAGTTTATGTAACAGCTTCCAAAATTTTCTCTGGTATTTCCATCCTCCCCATGGAGACCACAGAGGGCCTTGCTGGTGTTAACATGAAAAAAACTTTCTTAAGTCTACTGCAGCTCTTGGCCTCAATAACATCTTGTGTCAAAAAATTATGGGAGTTGTTACAGCCTGGACATTACTACTGCATACAAACAGTGATATTCATTAAGTGGCTGAAAGATGGTTTTCTTGAGACCATAAGTAACTGCAGGACTTTTCCGTCCAGTGTGTGTTGGCTTTATTCCTCCTGGAAGGTGGTCCTACTCTTTTCTCCACAAGTTTTGGCTTCTAATTGTTTTAGCTACAATAAAATAATGAGTAGTCACTGCACTTTTTAATCAATTCTGAAGATCCATCATGGCTAGTCTGAGATAGGAAATAATAAAGTTAATTCTCTAGAGAACCTGGGCTCATTATCACACATGACCACTGTGTTTGCTGCACTTGTTTTCCAGCTCTGATATTTCAGCTGATGAGGTAGAAATAAGGCCTGATTTCTAATTGAATGGCGCATCAGCACCATTCTGTTCTTTTTTTACTAAAATGTTTATCAGGTGTCCTCAATTACAGAAACATTAACCAACCATCCAGTGTCTAATACTAATGCTATATTTTTTTTTAATCATGATCAGGAGGATGTGGTAGAGAGCAGGCTTAGTAAACTTGCAGATGTTACTAACTAGGAGAAATCTGAATGCTGGATGGCAAGATGTGACCGTTAGATATATGATTTTGTTATAGATATATGGCAATATTACAGATATACGTCTCTATTCAGCAGAGACAAGAGAATAGTACTGGAATTACACAGGAATAATCGAGTGCCTAAACATAGTAAGGAAAACAGCTGGTTAAGTGGAAATTCAGTGGGAAAGGATCTTGGGCTGCTGCTTCAGAGATGTTTTTCTTGGTAGCAGCAGCATCGGGAGGAATTTCAACCCTCAAGCTGACCCCCTAACGCCTTGCAGCCATTGATCTGCTTCAAAACTACCCAGTTGTTTCTCTCAATTCATTTTCAGCTGGATCAGCAGCTCTGCTGACAGAAGTTGAACCACTGGAGCCATCATAAAGGGACACAAGAGGGTTGTGCAGCCAGAGTCGCTGGGATCACACCTTTCAACAAAAATGTCATCCTGGGTAAGCTTAAAATAATGGTGAAACTGCAAATATGTTCTCCATGCTGTTGGCAGGTGGGATAAGAAATTCCAACTATAGAACAGAAGATTTAGGTTAGATGTTAGGAAAAGCTTTTCCGTGGTCATGAAATGTTAGAGCAGAGCGGCTGGGGAGGCTGCAGAGAGCCTCTCTGCGGGTCTTCAACAACCTCAGATAGACACACATCTGTTGGGAAACACCATGTAGGATTTTTCTGCCTGCAAGCAGGGAAACATTTAACTGATCTCTGGAGGTTACGTTCAGCCCTCTGATTCATATTCCTTAATTATTTTTAGTGCAAAATGAGTAAAATGAAAGTTTTTTTCTTAAAGTACGAGGACTAAATTTTGCAGAAATCACCCTTTTATTGTTAATTACTTTAGTGTAGGGAACTGGATTAGCCTTCTGTTTGATCAGCGTGGGGAAAAGGGAGGAAGAAAGAACATTAATCATATCAAATTTCTTTCTCAGCATTTTGACAATAAGATGGCATTTACAAAGAACTTGGGTCATACAATATATATCCATCTGTCATTAAAAGAACCACTTTCCAAGCAGTTTTATTAATCATAGAGCTTACTGCAAAAAAGTGTCGGTATGACCGCACCTACGACATTAATCCAACAAAGATATTCTTGATGATTATCTTTATCTTGATATCTCCCACTAAAAGATGCCAGTTTTGAATGAACACCCCTGCCTATTTCCATAGAAATGCCAGGACTGCGTTTGAGTTTTGTTGTTGTTCTTTTGTTTTTTATGACCATGGTGCTGTTGTGTACAGGATTACGCTTAACGGTTCATTTTAATGTCTGGGATGACTGCTGAACACTGGCAGAGAAAACCATGGAGAAATTTGCAGTTACTGACTCTCCTAAACATTTTATACAAACCCAATCTCTATTCTCATCTAATTATCACAACAATTTATCATAGAAGTTATTAATTCAAAGTGCTTGTCTTTAGTCAAAAGACCTGCTCGGTCTTTGAAGCTATGTGGTTTCATTTTGGGCTGTGCTAGAATTTTCCTCAGTCCTCTTTGGTCTGCAACTTCATCCTTTAAAGCTCTGAAGTGACACTAAAATTGCCTACCCTTTTTGTGTTCTCATTTGAATAAAGAATGGAGGGAGCTATAGGGTAGTAGTAAGGGTGCTTGAAGAGTATATGCCACTGTATTTTACTTCTTTATATTTAGCAGAGATGTACATTCCTCAGCTTCTGAAATGAGAAGTTCAGCCCAACAGATCTTACTGATAGGCCCACAGCACCAAGATTTTAAGTGCTCTTAGCAGGAATAATTTGCTTGGATAACTGGATTCTGTAGAGACTGATGCCTGGCTGGAATACAGAGGCAAAATGATGCTGCAAAAAGCCCTGCAGGACTGTTTATTCCCTTTTCAGACAGAATTGATAATTACTGCTCCTAGTGCTATAGCGCATCACTCTCCTTTTAATTCATCCAGGAAACCGTGTTTGCTTCTTTTTTTTTCTTCCTTTTTTTTTCTTTCTGCTAATGAATGAACAAATATATTTTCTCTAGGACACAGTGCTATTAATTCATGAGATCTTGTCTATGCACCTCCTGAAACCGGCGGTACTGACGACACTCAGCACACAACAGGCTCAAACTTTTTAAACACTTTCTGATACAATTTGGGAAGCGGACAAACTCAAACTATCAGGAGGAGATTATTAGTATGAAAATCCAGAGAGTCTGCAATGTCCTGCATAATAGTTCTGGTAGCTCTTTGAAAAGGCAATAGCATGCAGCTGATGGCAAATAGATCCCTCAATCTATGAATTTTAAAATGCAATATGCAGCATAGAACAATATAAATCCAGGAAGACTGCAATTCATCTACAATTTGTTGTCCTAACTCATGCCAAGACACCAATATTACATCACGTAAGGAGGAAAGTTTGGTTGAGTATTTTCCTCCCTGAAATCTCAGACCAAGAGCAAATATCCCTTAATGATAGTAGTCCACGTAATTTCATTATGTTCACTTAATAAAGAAATAAATAAAGTGAGGAAATACATTTGTATGCTTATTAAAGTTTTATAAATGTATAGATTCCAGTAAAACTAGAGGTTTGAGCTTTGATGATATGCTAAATTAAGTTTGATTTAAGCACTTTTTGGTTCTCCTTTACCGAAGTGGATCCAATAGGTGCATCTTTTGAGAATACCGGTAAAAAGTGACTGTAAAGATTTCTCAAGAGCAGGACAGACATAAAGCTTGCAAAGGTTTGAGAAATGGGTATCATATTGGCCAACAATTGAGGTATCGTGGTAGAGAATTGGTCTTTCTCTCATTTACCATTGAAGAAATTTCACTTTGTATGCCAAACAAAATGTTAGGCTAGCTGAAAAATAACTCTGTAGCTTAATGTTTGCAACACTCACCTGGAATACAGGAAGCTGTTAAGTGCGTGCTGTACCTGGAGCTTCCATGTTCCAGACACCAATTTAGAGGTCTTTCCTGCCAAAAATTTCAAAAAGAACTGCTTTTTTTTTTCTCTAGAGATGGGGGGGGAGATAAATGGCCCTTTTTTAATCTGCATTATATTAAGTAGTTTTCTTTCCTGACAGGCCCTATTAGATATGAAAACAAAGTTAAATGATAATTAATCATGTTATTCTAAGACTCTTTATATAATGACAGACATATGCTATATTTAAGCAAGTAAGAAATGATAATCTGTGCTTATGGGAGCGGATTCTTGCCCTGGGAAGCTCAGGGGTGAACATGTCCCTGCTGTGTCCCTAAAAAAAAAAAACAACCAGCATACAGCACTTTCAGTAGCTTTTTGTACTATCCCAGAAAACATTCTATTTTTATGTGTGTCTGAGAGAGCGAGAGAGAAATGTGAGCTCATTTCACCACGGTGGGAAGCCGGGGTCCCCATGAAAATGTATTAGCAGAAGAGCGGAGCTGGCAAAGCAGCACAAAAGGGATGGGACTCTTGCAGCCATGGTGGCAGTGAGAGCAAGGGAGGAGGATTTGTTTGTTTAGGCACAGTCTACGAATTTACCTCTGCCACTTTAGTTTAAAGAAAATAAAGTGTGCTTCTGCCCACAACTACATAATTACATTGTACTCTAATATCTCTCGACTTCAAAATGACAGCTAAAGCAGATTAAAGCTGTTTACAGCCTATGGGAAGTAGTATGGTGGCTGCTGGCAATATTTCTTTCTCGCTCAGTAACCAAAGTCCGGTCATAAATCTATATTCTTCTTCAAGGAGGAAGGCTGTGATTAAAGGATTCCTCCTACAGCTGTGGCTTGGTGATAAGAGCTTTATGTTCAGACCCTCCTAAGCGACAAAAAGAAAAAAAATCATTTTTCATTAAGTTAGCTACTCTAATTTGGGCAGGGGGGGAGAAGCAGACAAGTAGTTTGGTCAATGACTTACTGTAGATTTGGTAGAGAGCATTGTATACAGTATTTCTAAGCAGCAGCTGGGATTTGAGAGATAGAGTACAGCCCTTGTACCACCTCATCTGTGTCCCTGCACAGCCATAGTTTTCTTTCAAGATGGATATTGTGAATTTAAAGAAGTTTCTTTTTTTAATAAAGGTTAGCTGTCCTAGTCCCATGCCAGAAATGCAGGCTTACCTGCCCAAAAAACTGCAGTCAGGAACCTGCGAATTGTCCTTCCAAGACAAAAATCCACACAGAACGAAAACAAATCCTAAAACTTAGTACTGCTGATGGGCTTTTGTCTTCAGCTGAGGCCTTCACAGAGTAGCTGTAGAGACCAAAGGACTCCTGGGGAACCAGAAGGACTTTGAACCAAGATTTTAAGTGCTCAGAGCTGTTCAGTACTGCCAGACGTCATTCTATCAGGCAGAACTTAAAATGAATTTTCTTGTGATACCTTTAGCACTGGAAAAATAATAAAACTGAATTAAAAGCACCAAAACAAAACCCAGTAACTTCAAATGCAGCAATTCTGATGCATAATTTGCAGGGTTTGAACGTTTCTGATGACAGAGCACAGCTTGATTATAGTAGGAAGGCTAATTAAACTATACACCAAAATCGTTGTGGGAATAATATGATGCCTGGTACAAGGAACAGGAGCAAACTTTAATTCTTTAGCAACTCAAGGCATGAGTTATCTCACTATGGCATATGCCCCTAGTTGTGCTCTTTAATTCAACAAGGACAAAGGGTGCAGTCAGAGATCCAATGACATGTTTTTATATTTTCTCAATTTTAAAATTAGAACATATTTATATTGGAATCTTTTGCTGTTACTAAGTTTACAATGTTCAATATTTAATTTGCATAATAGTGCTGTGCAAAATGGGATGAGGGTTAATCAAAAGGTTTTATCACTCTTTTTAATTATCTTCATTATGGTGGAAGAAGATGTAAATTTTAATTTCACCTTGTTAGCTAACATTTTCCACCAAAAGTTTGGATTTGCAAATCATCTGTCATCTTTAATAGGAGCAGATGCTAGTGATTTTGAAGAACCTAAATGCCTCAAGTATGGCAGACATTATTAATTTGATTGATATATAATTTAATGTAACTTAGCAATTATTAGTGCCGTTCAGCATCAGCATCGATATTCAGAAAGGTAGCCTATAAGCAAGAACAGCAGTGCAAGAAAAGAGAAGGTTGTTTTTTCCCCCTAGATCTGCTTCTCA
Source organism: Coracias cyanogaster (assembly GCA_033124195.1). Taxonomy (NCBI): domain Eukaryota; kingdom Metazoa; phylum Chordata; class Aves; order Coraciiformes; family Coraciidae; genus Coracias; species Coracias cyanogaster. The sequence goes on from JAVSBS010010615.1 coordinate 152,311, forward strand.
ATAGATACTCCTTTTAAGCTCACTACTGTAAACACTCTTTCCTCCTCCCCGTTGAATTTTTAGTCACAGCTATCACCTGGAAGGTTATTTTCTAGAGGCATATAGTTATCTCACCTTCTGAGAGGCAAGCAGTAAGCTTACTCTTAGCCTGAAGACATTTACCAACAGTGTTTTATATGTTACATTTATCAACTCTTCCAATCGCAGTGAAGCCAACTGAAAAACATACCTGCTAATGGAAAAGAACTATTAAAGTACTGCTGTGCGTTCACCTTGCACTAAGCCAGCTGCATATAGCTGTACCATAAATCACAGTTAAATGATTATATTCCACCAGAATAACTGCCAAAAGAGTAAACTTCCAACCAACAGGAAGGCCATGCTAGCAGAATGAAAAGTCCATTAATTGGCGGAGGAACGTTACTCAGGTGTATACCCTGGGCTCATATTAAACAATGGGAGAGCGCCTTGTTGATAGGCTGAGCTTGGCTGACTTTCTTCTTCTGGGGTGGGTACTAGGTCACCGTTCTCCAGCACTCAGGCTTCCTGCTGCCAGAGGCTGTGACTCCTGGAGCAAGGATGGGCCCAAGGAGGGGGCAGGCTTTGAAGCTGGGGGTAAACCTGAGCAGGAATGGGTGGTGACTGAGGTTAGCGCACTAGGCTGCCAAATGCAGTGGCTGAGGAGCCACTGCACAGCCTCCGTGCTGTGTAGCAGAGGGCTGGCGACTCTGGCATTAATTCTTTAAACCATCTCACTAAATCTGACAGAGCTTGTCCATCAGGAAAGAGTGCAGTGATCAGGTGCTCTCCACTGAGATTCAGAAGACTTTAATTTCCATCTCTGGTCCAAGCACTGACTTCTGTGAGTCACAGGGATTGCAAAGGTGTGTGTCAAAGTGGGAAAGGAATAGCTGGTTGCTTTTCTTCCCCGCATTGCTCAGGAGGCAGACAGACGCCCTGCCCTTTCTGTCTGGCTGGGGAGCAACTAGAAAGGCTCAAGTCCCTAATTATAGTGGATCAAATCTTTGTGTGGCAAACAGCCCACCTAGTACCTTGACCTGTAGCAGCTGCAAAAAGCCAGGAAGGCATCCGTGTGTTAGCCATGGCTGTACACCTAGAACCTCCAAGTAAGGTGATGCAGCTTATGCTGCAGGGAGGGATATGCAGGCAGGGGTAGAAGAAATTAGCAGGACAGTGGGAATGTGTGCCCATTCCAGAGCGCTTGTAGCTGACTTTTGAGGATGCAGATGCGAATGGACAGGATGTGCTGCTGGGATCTCTGTGACATTTGAGCATTGTTGAGTGAAGCTGGAGGAGTGCAGAGAAGGGGAAATCACCACATTTGCCTTTTCTACCTGAGAAGGACTTGCATGAACCTGGAGTTGGAAGTTAAGTGGAGGACAATTCCTGGCATCAGAAAATCTGCAACCATTAACAGGTGAAATAGTTTACTAAACGAAACCACTGGTTTTTCTTCACTGAGTCATTTATTCATAATCTGGAAAAAATATTTAATATTTGCAAATTGTAAATAAGTGCTTAACAGCTGTCTGCTTAATACTTGATGGAACTGATCTGAATGCACGCTGGGCTCCATCCAGGCAATGACAGATATTTTCTCTGTTTTGTTATTCTTCAGCCAAATTCAGGAGGATAGTTGCCTGCTCCTCAGAAGCTCTTTTTTTTGTTGTTTAGAAAAACAAACTGGTTGCTCCCCTGGGATGTAGCCCCAAGTAGGACTAAGGGCTTGCTGATACGTCAGGATTTGAAGAAGCATAGAATCTCAGACAGGCTGCTGGAGGAAGTCAGTGGTTTCCATTTCCCTCCTCCCTAAAATATCTGAGAAAGCAGAATCTGCATATTCTGAGCACAGAGGAATAAGTCAAAGGATTTCACTGCAAAATGAGACAGTTCAGTGGAGGTATATGAAGCTTTTGGGTTCAAGGAAACAAAATGCTACTAGCAAGCCTTAAGAAAAAGGCAATCTGTGGGTCCCAGGACACTGAATACCCAGAGCAAGTCCTGCTGCACCTCAGACTTTATTTTGCTATTGCTTAGCAACCCCATCTTTAGCTTTCCTCTGCGAGCAATACAATTAAAATTCGCTGTGACTTTTTTTGGTGTGCTGTTGTCCCTGTCAGACCCAGGAATGATCAGTGCACTGACCTAGCAACATCAAAAAAAGATAAATAATGGAGTTATTTAATAGATGTCGAAGCCCAAAACCACATGTAGGATGGATAGACGAAATTTGGGGTTTTAAGTATGGACAGGTACTTCTTTGCATTATGCTTCAATAAAGCATTTAAAGATAGTCATGAATAATAACTAAGTAATTTTATGCTGAACGACTGCAAAGCATAGAAATGCTCATTCCCTCTCTCTCTTTTAAGTGTAAAAATTTCCTCCATTAAAGGCCATATATTCCTTTCATTCCTAAGATGCAGCTTCCACTGATGCCAGTTTATGGTCCTGAAACATTGGCTGAAGATTAAGAAGGAAGGCATAAGAGAGACCTTTATGGGCTTTTTTTCTTCTAACAATTTGAATCAAATACTTTCCCAAGAAAATGTGTTTTACATGTATTTTATATTCCTTCTTTCACAGTAATGTCTCTTTTTCTAAGAAACTTGCATTTTGAAAATGTTGTGACATATTACATTAATTGAATATACAGCCTCAGAAACTGGGAGCACCTTTTCAATTGCACTGAATGCATCTGAGCAGACTGGAGGCTCACTGCACAATTTCCAATGAAAAGAGAAAAGGGAAAAAACGTTTTCTCATTAAAAGCAAGATCAGCAACACAAAAAGCAGCAGTATCACCGTCTTCTATCCATTAAATGAACTCTTGTCATTGCAATTCCAAGAGTTTGTGAAGGAGAAATCTCAATCTGACAGGCTATTCCAGTTTACAGTGAAGTTTGTGGTTTCCCCTAATTATAGACCTTCTTCATAGTTATTATTTTGGAGCATAACTATGACATTAAGAGAGTTACATGAAAACACAAACCTTCATTAAATGATTATATATCAATGTTTCTCTTTCTAAAGATTTTTGTTCTGTGACACTGCAGCAGTCCCTTTTTTTTTTTTTTCTTTTTTTATGTCGCCATCTGACATTACTCCTTCCATGAAGGGTATGAAGGAGCAGAATATATAGCCCAGCTCCATATCTAAGACTCTTCTGTCTCCTTTTTGGGTGGACATAGAGAGCTCCATCACAAAACCACTTTTTAGGACTAAGATTGCAGATGCTTCTCTCATGATGTTTCACATACGAAGTTAAAGTTGGACTAACAGGCCACTGCCATCTAGTAGGGCGGTCCCACTGCTGTCCTCCTGACTTACATCTCCACTGCTTCCCTCGTGCTGGCTCTGACCTACCTGCTGCCCCTCTCTGACCTCAGGGCTAACCCCGCCCCAAACCCATCCAGCGCCAGTAACAATGCAAAAAAGGGAGGGGGAGCTCATACTGGTTTGGCAAGAGGAATCTGGACACTGATGGATCAGAGGAACACCAGTGCTGGTGAACTGAAGAGGACTCTGCAGCGCCTGGAGAGGCTGAGAGGAAGAGAAGCAGGGCCAGCAGGGAGCTGCTTGCGAACGTGACACTGGCAAGCAAAACTCTGAATTGTGCGCTTTTTCAAAGAACATGAAAGACAGATGATATCCCAGCAAGACAGTTATATTTTAAACAGTGTTATCTAAATGAAAAATAAACTCCAGTCTGCAATAGGTTGGTAAGAAGAGTTTCAATTTTCAGTGTGACTCTCTGGCACTGAATGAGCTATTTAGAACCTTATTGACAGCATTTGCATAGACGTGGTGCCTTGTCAGGTTGCAGTTCTTCACTTGCTGTTACATATTGGGTTTTTCTTTTAAATCAGTGACAAAGTAAAATTATGAAGTGTTAAGTTTCCGAAGCTTTTATTAATGATGGGTTGTGCAAATTCATCCTTGTACAGAAGGCTCTCCTCAAAGGACAAGAAGGCAGAAAACTAAAAAGAAATTTTGTAGGTCACTTCCTCCAGTTCGATCGCTTACTTAAGTCTATACAGCTCAAACCTCTCTGATATGCCAGTAAGATTCTGCTGCATGAAATGTAATTATTATACATAATGAAGCCTCCATTTTCCCACTTAAACACAGAAGTATTTCTTTTCACCTCATTTTTGTGGTGAAGCAGCACCTCCAACAGCAGTTGGATCAGAGATCTTTCATCAGGGAAGCTGAAGAAATGAGAGTAGAAAAGGAAAATAACTATCAGAAAATAAATGAGTTTGTCTCATCAGAATAGGTTTTGTTGGCAAAAAGCCATATTCTTCTTCTGAACTATCACAGTCTAACGTGTGAAAACAGGGATGATGAACTCCAATCCAGAAGCTGCTGCTTGCTCTAGTGTGGACATTAGGCACAGGACCACTGGGACTTTCTTCATATTGATGGTTCTCATCTGAGCGCTCTGCTTATAAAATGCTTTATGATCACAAAAGGAAAGGTGCTATACAAGTACACATTATTATTGCTTCCTTTTTTTCTGGAATCTATGACTGTGTTAGTTCTAATTTTATAATCCTCATGAAGACAAGCTTTTCCTATTAGTCAGTGAAATAATTGCTGTCTTAATGCAGGCATGGCAGAGCTTGTGCGTTTGAAGCACCTGTCCTTTGCACAGATTGCTTCACTTGACATGGAGTTCCGTGCAGAAGGATGGGTGACTTCTTCAACATCTATTAAAATTATTTCAAATGAAATATAATCTCTAGTGTTTAACAATATAAAATCATAGCATAATTATTGATAATTCCTTTTTATATTTATGATACTATATTAATAATGAAGAAGTCATTTAGTATTAATATGGATGTTCTAAGTGGTATTTCATCTGTAATTTATTGTTCATTAATGTATCATTATTAGAAAGTACTTCCCTCTAATGTTTTAGTGTTGCTATAAAGCTGAAGATATGGATAAAGTTGAGATAAGAATTTACCTTTGCAAGTAGCTAAAGACAGAGTGAAGGTTATTTTCATATTTCAGGTATTAGTGATTTTGCAATTTGAAAGGGGATATATGAAGAGCAAAATCTAATACTTCTCATATAATGCCTGACACTCCTGGTAGAGACACAAAATAAGCAAAACTCATATTGACCCTGGGATGAATCAGCATTGTAGAACTACATACAAAATAGCGTAGCAATTAAATTTGCATTACAGTTGCTATATAATAGCTCCTAATGTCAAAGAAAGTTATTACATTTAAAATTGTGTTTATTTCCTTAGAAGTTTAACATAATATAACTCCATATTTCGAGAAAGTGATTTGGCTAATTTCTCTCATGTTGATGTCCTCTTCAATGGCATCCCCTTTGTCCCCTTTGTGAGGGACAGAGAGGAAGTCTTCCGTTACTTTTCAGGTCTGTTGTGGCTATATGCGTGTCCTGGCAGACTATAATAGTCCTATGTTTTGGAAGATTAACTGAAATACAGAAATGAGTATTACTTTTTCCTGTATTCAATTTGTTCTTATATCGTTGCAGTTTTTCAAGCCAAATCCCCTACTGTTAAGCCCTGGGTGGGTGGCTGTGTAAGAGGAAGTTAAATCCTTCCATCTCTAATGGCATTATTTAAAACAGGTTTTAAACCTTCCCAACTTTTTGTAGTGCTCTTTTCACTAAGTTAGGAAATCACTGTGGTTGTCTGTCATGAAAACAGTGCCACTGTCCAGAACATTTGAGTCTTTGAAGGTCAGTAAGAGCTGCGAACACACTTGCTGGAGAGATCAGTGTGTTTTATAGGAGCTGTGAAAGTGCTGAGGATGGTTTGAGTACAAAGCAGCAACACTTACAACAGCAACCACACGTGCTCCCACCGCAAACAAGGGTGCTGTGAAACCTGAATTTTGAGTGTATGATAATAGTGTCTGATACAAATACAACATTAATATCCCTATGAATCATTTATGCATCTCTCTTTAGATAGTACCAGGAGTACTCTGAGTTTGTAAAGTTCAAGGGGACACCGTTTATCTTGCCCAGGTCAGAACCTGGTATAATGTCTGCTGATACTAGGTTGGACACACGTACAGTTTAACATTAAGAATCTCTTCCTTAAAACACCTGTTATATTAGTTATTATTTTCTGGTTATCACCTTCTTGATCTGCTGGCACTACAAATGTGATGGCATTAGCTAAATTAGGCTTGGGAGTGCTCTGTAGCACTCCCAAGACTTGTTAGTCAGCTAGGGCTTCACGGCGTACCTTCCACAGCTGTGCTTTGAAGCAGTGGATATTTAGCATCACGCCGTTTGGGAAGAACCCCTCAAGCTGCTTCTTGACTCCAGTGGCTCTCTGGAAGTTATCCATGCACTTGAGCCTTCAAGTTTTCTGGATGCAATAGCTGAGATGTAATCTTAATAATATGACTTGTGAGAGACTTGCCAAGATCACACCATGTATTTGTGAGTATGCCACAGTTCATGTACAGGAACGCAAAGACCTTACAGTATATTGAGAAGAGTTTCACGTCTCGCTATAAATGACTTATCAAATGACTTACGTATCATTTATATCTGTGTGGAGCTTAGTATGAATGGTTTGTTAGACACTTACACTTTGTCAACAACGTCTACAAATGCATTTACTTTAAGTGTTGAACATTTCATTATAAATGGCTTACAGAACATATCTATAACCTTGATAACTCCATTCACTTTGTTAGTAATGTCTCCTTGAACACTTAAAGCATAACAATTGCTAAAATGGATATAAATATTTCATCACAAATCTATTGTTACTTATTTATAACATGCTCACCAAAAGCATTACAGAATATTTATTAAACATTCATAGATTATTTTTTTTCTACAACTAGTATATGATATAAATGCATTATTCATCTCATAGTAAAATCATTCTTGAGCATCCCTTAAAAATGAAGTGGTACCAAGAGGATTTTGGGGCTGCCGAATTTGAAGAGATTCATTTTAATCATGTGCAGTTCAAATACTGCTTTGTGTTTATTTTTGTTGAATTAAATGAGAGAGGAAATAAGTAAGCAGAAAACCAACTCTCAGTATCCAAAGGCAGCATGAGGAAGTGGTTGCCTGGAAAGCCCTGACCATTTAGCATGCTCTGTCTTTAATATCTGCCAGCGATTGCACACCAGACTCGTGAAACTGTAAACCACGCTCCTTTTTTCACAGCTATTCCGGTGGGTTAGATGGCATGTTTTCTGGAACTAATGATTTGGAATGAAGGCTCTTCTCTGTAGCCATAGTTTTTATTTGATCTGAATTACTTTTCTGCTTGTTGCCAGTACCCCAACCTCATTCACTGACTGCAGTAGTGGACAAAGCGCACAGACTCCTTGCGTGCGTGTGAGCGTGTGGGTGCCTGTATGCAGGGAGAGCAGCCGAATCTGGATCTGCGGCTGCGTTTTTTTAATGCTTTACCTGATGCCTATGGACTACTGACAGAAATCAGGACACTTTTTAAAGCCAACATATAGGAAAGAAATTGCTCCTGTCTTACAGTGAGGACAATTTAAGATTCGCATCCAGCAGGCATTTATACAGTGGTTCAATAATATGTACATATAGTTCTTTTTCCCTGGGCAAAGTTACTTGCATGTTTAAGTAAGTGCAAGAACCCATCTTAGGTTGGTGACAAGATGCTATCAACATTTATCTAGCTATTTCCTGACACACAGTTTCCTTTAGCACTTTGCTATTCAATAACTGCAAATGGATGTAGTAATTTAAACTCTTACCTAGTGTTCAGGAGAGCTGGATTCCCCAAAACAAGCACATCATTTTATTGAAATGACTGTGGGTATATGAAAAGCACAGAGTTTTACACCTGTTAAATTACTCCTTTTTTATTTTTTTTTTTTATTCTCCACTAACATTTGCTCATTGACTGTGGCTTTGCATTACTGGTTATTTCTTCTCTTTTATTCTAAATGATAACCTATTTAATTAATTTTGCTCTAATATACAGGGAAGATACAGCTGAAGGTTTCCACAAATGGGGGTGTGGAAGTAAAGAATCAAGATAATCTCTCAAACTCATTTTCTCCTGGCCTTGTGATGTTTGCAGCACATTTGATTTGTTGCTAATATTCTTGAGTACAATACCGCTTATTCCTTTAGAAGAAGATGTTGAGAATATCTATGAAGTGGTAGAAATGTTTATTTTTATTTGGTACTTACAGTCTCCATTTCAAACTCAGATATAACCTGCAGACTTGTCTTCTTGTCTCACTGTCATACTCACACAGCATTGAGACCTAAGAGAAGGAAAGGGGAAGGAGGAGAGAAGAGCACAGGGTGTGTAGACCAAAGGAAATGCACAGTAGTCACTGCAAAGCCAGCCTCTTTGAGCGGATACGCATTATCATATGCATATGAGTGGATTATGCATTATTTTCTCAAAAATGCTTATTTTGCAGGTATGGAGTTATTTTTGTAGTTTTGTCTTGATGACATATGTGGAACAAAGACCACATAAGTGGAAAAAAAAAAACCAACTTTCACTAAGGAGGGAAATTCAGCAAACACACAGTTGCACAATTTGCAACTCCTCTGTACAGCTGCAGAAACTCTACAGACATGTACATCGATGCAGGGCAAAAAGTGCAGTGCCCCTTTTGTGTCTGAGAGCATTGCCACTTTCTGACCAGGCAAGGACGGGTCCTATGTAATTGCTGGAGGAAAACCCACTTCTCTCCTTCTTCACGGATTCAGGGGATCCTGGGGAGATGGGGCAGAACTGGACTTTACAGCTCTTTCGTCACTGTACTTTGTTCTATTATTTTGAAGCTATTTTGGTTGACGAGTGATATTTGTTTAGTAATTTTCACATACCATTCTCTTAAGCATGTAAGAGGTAGCTCTTTGTAAGAAATATTTAATTTGGCTTTCAGTATTTCAAGTGCCTGTTTAAATGTTTCTCTTTTGGGTGTAAGAATTCAACATGAATCTAATAACACAGCCTGACACAATTTAGTGCAATGGCCACTTTTAACAGGTGGCGTTTCTTCAAAAATCAGTGAACACTGCTAGATATTTTTGGCATTTTCAAATGCTCATTAGTGTCATCCTCAGGGGTCTAAGATGGCCATTATTAAAGAATGAGTTACAAGAGAAAAAGGCTCTGCCAACAGAAGCCAACAAGTGACAGAAGTTCAGTAGTTGCTAGGCGAGTCACTTACTGAGGTGGTGCATGGATAAATTAGCTTTCAAAGTCTTAAGCTGAACATGTAAAGAACACTGATGTCATGTGGCATATTCTCCAGAGGTTAAATTTAGGTTCTACAGCTCACACTGCCAATTTTAAAAGGAGGGAAATGTCAGCTAGCGCAGAGCTGAGGTTGAGGGTTTGTTGCTTGTGCAAATTCCACTGACATTGACATTAACTAACTCTGGAAGATGAACTATGGATCTGCTTCAGCTGTCCATGATTTCAGCTGTATTACTTGTTTGTTCTCCAGTTTGTTCCAGCACAATACCAATTTGCTCCAGTTGACTTGACAAGCTTATGTTTTGCGCCTCTTATTTGTCTGGAGGTAATTTATAATCCCAGCTACATCCCCTGTGTGATTGCACAAACAGACAGGTATTATTTGTGCTGTTTGCCAACACTGGGAAGTTACATAATATTGAAGCAGTAAGTACATAAACATGGATTTTTGCAATGTGAATTTTAGGAGTGAGTGCCTGTAATACCAACAAAAATGTTAAGATTCAGAATAGTAATTTTACTTTTGAAGAGAAAACTTTTCAAAATCAACACAAAGATAAAATGGAAAAAAAGCACTTTTTTCTTTCCCGCTTAAAATCTTGCTCTCTTTCTACCTAAACAATATATCTCTGTGTTTCGTTTGGAGAGAAGATTCCTTGGAAAATAGGAACTTTTGTAGACTATACAGACATTTTCCTATAAAGGCAACAATTAAGCCTCTTAATGCTGTTTTGAACTCACCCACTGCTTGACCCCCTCTTTTTCTGTTTTGGGCTTTGTCCAGCTCGCAGCTTAGTCAGTGGGAGACGTCACATTCACTTAATTAGGAATTGGACCGTGTCTTGCCACCCCCACCAATTGCCGTTTTAATTGAAAGCATCCCTAGAGCTCTTTCCATCAATGGTGCTCATTTTGTGGTATTCTCAGGAACAAATCATGCTAGTTGTTTAATTAAAGCAATATTAAAATAAAAAACCCTCTAGGAGTGTTTGGGGCCAGCTCGTGACGAGCCCTGTGCAAGCGTTCAGCAGTGACACAGGGTGAGAGGCTTGCTGACCTCTTTGTGGCACTGTCCCCAAGCCAGCCGTGTGGGTCATCGCTGCCTGCCCTGCCAGAGGCCCCGTCCCAGAAGTGGGATGGGAGGGGTGTCCCAGGGCCCCCAGTGTTGGCATCAGCTAGCTCGGTTGCATTTATGTGGAGATTTGTGGACATTTTCTGTGTTCTTCCATGCTTTTTAACTCTGGCTGTACACTCATGGAATCTCAAGAGCTCTGGGCTCTCAAGCACCAGGCCTTTGTGACGTTTGGCTGAGGCAACACACTCCCACATTCCCCGTATCCAGGCTTGTGTTTTGCCTGGCACACAATAACGCATCAGTGGCTTTCATGTAAGCGAGGAGGGACAGAGTCATATTAAAATCCAAAAATCTTGTACAACAGTTATCTGGACACAGCTGCCTCTTCCCCTCAGTTTGAACCACACCAAAAGCAATTTTAATGTGGATTTTCCTTCTCTTAGGTAATCGTAGACCCATGGCTGCCTGCAAACCGGCAGGTAGCAAGGGAGTGAAACCTATTCCAGTACCCACAGAGGTCATCTTTTTGATAAAAGCACAAAACAGCTAATTAAATTAATGTAATAATTGTACCTAGCCAATTACCTATTTCCTACCTGTACTGTGGTCTTAATGAGCTCAGCTAATGAACTGTAGTGTAATTACATTCAGGGAGGGAGAGGAGGAATAAAAGAAACAGGACTTTTCATATATACCAGCCCCTAATATATTTTATAATGGCAGGGGCAAAAAAAAAGATTAGTGAGGAAGGAAGGGAGGTTTTAGGCTTGAGTCCTGATGAGGCCCTGTCTGGAATTCTGTACCTGGAAAATATCCCTGTCATTACAGAAATACTTTTAAAATCCTCATTTTTTTTTTTTTCTGAGAACATCCCTATAAAATCTGGGGAGGGGAATGAGAATTTAAATGGAACTGCAGATCTAAGGTGTAATTGAGTAGTACACAATCATAATGTGTATCCTGCAAAAGCCTGATCCGAGTCCCTGATGTATTACAAAGGCCGTTTGGTTTGGGTCTGATTTTGCATTTGGGTTTGCGGCGTATTTGGACATATCTTGGCCAGCAAAACCAGGTCCCTCCCGAGCAGTGGTGTGGTGTGTCCTCTGGCTCCTACCAGGTGAAGAGTGGGTCAGGTGGCTCTTGGCAACCATGGAGCTGTGCCGAGGCTCTGGCATTTGTATCCAGAGGAAGAGAACAGCACAGGTTACTGAACGTAGTGACGGAGCTTTTGTGTGGAGACTGCTCTAGTAAAGTACTAAAAGGCATAGGGAGAAAGTAAAGTAAAACTGAGAACCCTGCTGTGAAAATTCAGGATTTTTTCTGTGAATTAAGTTATACTTAAGCTATTAGGGAGACAGTGCAGTAGATCTATTAATTGTACCATTTCAGAGCTGCTGGAAAGCAATTCACATTTCTACTCTAGTATCTTAAAATCCAGCACTAGTTTTAATTATTAATAGGCTTCACGCTATTATTATTTGCTTGCACATATACATTAATCATTACATGGGTTTGCTAATTTTTCATTTCGTTCAAAAATAAATAAATAAACCATGACAAGATGCTCAGAGTCCTCAAGAGAATACGTTCCCCTCTGATGGGCAAGTAACATCTGCGGGCATTTTGCTGGTTTAACAGCGTGTCTGTCAGAAACTTGGTGATTCAGAAAATTTACTAGCACTCACCTAATGATTAATTAGCCTTCTCTGTAAGGAATGGGGTCTCTTCATTATGCATATTGTCACCAAGAGTTTCATCTGTTTGCCGTAACACGTATGCAACAGACTTAATAAAAGAATTCCAGTAGTCAAGAAATGAGTTAAGGTTGTTTTTGTGAGAAGAATTAAAGTTCAGCTCTAAATATTTAAGAAAGTCTCCAAGGATTTTAACTGATATAGGTCTGTGTGGTATAACAGAAAAATTGTTTTGTATGAAAGAAAATACTGTAGGACACTCATTTTAACAAAAATTGACTGGAAATATATTATATTAGACCAAAGTCAGAGGTAGAAATTATTTTTACAGAAACAATATTTTATCTATCTGTAATATGTACTCCCTGATAATGTTTTTTAAAGACAATTCCATCTGCAACATATGTTAAGAGTTCTGCTTGGCAAGGCCTACATGTTTCATAAAGCCTTCAGCTGGGGAGTATGGCGTTATTAATGTATTGAAGGAAAAGGTCTAACTGACACTTTAGGACTTAAATCAAAATAATTTATCACCTGCATAGACGTAAGTTAAAGATTTGTTCTTGTGGGTGAATACATTCAAATCTGGCATCTTTCTTACGAAAATATATACTTGATTAACCATCACCTCAATTTAAAATCAGTAACTTTTAGTAGATGACTCGCATCACTTGTGTCTCATGAGCTCAGTTAAGATTGATTATTCACATCTGATGAGATGTCCACAGCACAATTCCTCCACCTCAGGTGGGTGGGAAGCAGATATAATTCTTGGCTGTAAATTGGCAAGAGAATTACCAACTAACTTTAACTGATGGCACCAGCTCAGTTCCCTCAGGTCATAGCAAGTAATGATTACAGCAATCATGGCTGCTTCTCACTCTTCCATCCCACATGAGATGGTCTGCTGCCATCTCCTCTGAGAAACGCTAGGTACTTGCCAGTAGTTCTATGTTTCTCTTTGAAATACTCTACGCTCTGATAGACTATTATTTGTCATCTTAACTTCTCCCTTTCCTCTCATCCTAGAGGGAGTGGAAGTGAACATCTCCCATTTACAAGCAACAACAGCTGAAGTAAGAAGAAAGATACATCCAAGGTAGGTTTAGGGATTTTGGGGGAATATTTTTGTTGTAGTTTTTACATGAAGCAGGGGAAAATTTCCCTTTCTGAGCTACTGAAAAGCTGAAAGACTTTTTATATACCTCATCTCTGTGTATATAGATGACTCCCCAGCCAGGTTCACTGCTATTGACCATGTTCTGGTTTCTTCTTGTAGTTTACTCCCATTCCATCATTCCTTTTTATGCTTGTTACTATTGTTTCAACCAAGCAAGATAAGGACTTGTTTCTGTAGCTAGGGAACAGACCAGGCTAGATGCCACTGTAATGAAAGAGTAAACCCGGTGCCGAGGTGTGATTTGAATCAAACTTACTGTATGTGGTCGTTTTGTTTATTCCCATAAATACCTCAGTTTCCTCTGTAAAGCAGACAAAGAACCACACAACTTCTGTAAGGGCTTCCCTACAGCCTGATAAATGTGTCCATGAAATGACCTTCTTCTTGGATGGAGACTAAAGAGGACATTCAGACACCATCTTGACTTTATTCTTACTGGTGGCACTGTCATTCTTCCCTTATCCAGACTCAGAGTAGGGAGCTCTGCTGGAGATTTGAACCTAGACTTGTAGGGGAAGCTGAAGCAATTAAAGAACAAATGCATGCAGATTGTGTTTTACTTCTTTAATTTAACATGCTTAGTTTACGGGTTTTTTTTAAGACTAAGGCAAAATCATGCTATGCTATATAATTCACATGTTCAAGAATTTTCACAGCATAAATTCTAGTCTTGAAATGGGTTTATTTGCAGGAGATATCTGTGTTGCGTTCCTTTGCTTTTTTGTTTTTGTTTGGTTTTTTCATATATCCAATAAGGAACCAGAAAAATGCCACGTGACTTGGATGTCTAATTAAAAATACTAAGCACAGCTTGAATTTACAATTTTGATTTCTTGCAGTAATCTGCTTGTGAACAATCTAGAGGCAAGGAGTTATTCATAGAAACTGTTGAGTAAATAATTTTCAGATAATGAAAACATTCAAAAAAGTCAAGATAGTTAATTAGTGAGCAGAAGAAATTAAATTAATTGAATGAATAATTCATAATGAATTATTCGCCCAGCTCTATTTTACATAGCGTGGAAGGTCTGAAGAAGAGCCAGTGTTTGAATTAACTCCAAACGTAAAACCGCATCTCTATTTCTGCTGTGTTGAGGTTATTTATTGATGTGTAAAAACAAGCTGGGTGAGCCAGTCTATTTAATCATTTTACTCTTCGCTCTGTAATGTGAGTCATGCTGGATTTGAGACCATAAGATGCTTTGCTTGCAAATGTGCATTAGGGAATATGTGTTACAGGGCTCTTTGTTTTTTAAAATATATTTAAATTGTGTGAGAGGAGCATGATCAGAGCTGAAAATGTTCTTTAAAAGCTATAAATTAGGTATATGCCACAGTACTAATACTTGCAGTTGACATATGTCACAGCCTTGGCAAAACACTTCAGGTTAATTTTATCTCGCTACTGAATAGAACTGTACCCAAAAGACAGTTTGTTGAAGCTGCATGTGCTGTATTTGATTTGTTTTCTTGGAACTGGAGAAGGGGTTGCTGCTGCTTTGTTCCTTCTTTTCCTTTTTTTTTTTTTTGGTTTCTTAATTTGCTGCTTATCCTTTGAGGGAAGAAATTCTAATGGCAATTAAGTAGTGAGATACTGGAAACCCAAATCAGTGCTGAAGGGGTTGAATATGGTTGTGCTCTGAGACACAGTGGGAAACGAGTGACCAGAGCTCACCTCTGTGTCCTTTTACCCTTGTTTTCCTCCTACAGTGCTATGCTATGGAGGAAAACAAAACCTCTTCCAACAACATTACAGGACTGCATGAAAAGAGAAAGGGCTTGCAAAGCGATTCCCGTTCCTTGTACAGCCATAACGAGAAAACCAAGCTCTATGTTTGATGTGCGTGTATGTGGAGAAGTGCGTAAAATAATTAGGAGTTACATCTACTTTGAGGTGTAACTTCTGGTCTCAAGGACGCTGACGTGGTGGAATTGCATCTCAGAGTGTCACTGCTTCATGCAGAATGATTCTCCTCCTCTGAGATGAGTCTGATGCAAGATTATCCCAGGGAAGGTAGTACTTCTGTTATCACCTCTGGAGGAATAGGTATAGATTAAGTGATCTGTTGGCCCACGTTATCTGCAGCAGGAATGGAAGTGACTGAGGATTTTTTGATTGAAACTATGGCTGTGCAGGTAGAGATAAGGTAATTACAAAGCCAAGTAATGCTATCCAGCACCACCTAACACTGTCAGATAGTCCTTTTTTATTCCATTTTCTCTATAAACTGAGAAATGCTACATTACAGACGTCAACCCACAGAGAGACAGTATGGGTAGAAATTGGTAATATATGCACAGACATAAGGAAAGGAAAAGATTGCAGATTTACTAAAATATATACAAAAAATTATTTTCTTGAGTACTTAAAAATGGTGGAAGGATCTGAATAGCCCTGGAAACTACCACTGTGTTATAACAGATGGGCATTTCCAAAAATGGCTTTCTGTTGAGGCTCATGATAATTAAAGGTAGTTCCCATTTCACCTGGTGCGGCTCACTTAAGCCACAGCGTGGACAGATGCTATGCCACAATTGCATCTGCCATTTTTCTGCTTTACTTCACATGAATCTGGCTAATCCAATGTTAGGCTTCTGTTAAGGAGCACTGCAAAATTATGGGCTGGTTTCTGCCGTATTAGTAAATTTGATCCTAGTTGTGAAGTGCTGAGAAATTCTAACTAGGGTAAAGGGAACTGGAGTGCCAAGACAGCGAATCTAGACCAGTAATGACTAAAAACACCTCACAAAATGATCCTTACTTATGTTTAGGTTCTATATGCTTCCAAAGGCAGCTCCCAATTGCCAACGTACTTAAGCTCTTGAAATTCTTCCTAAAGCTTACTGAGTACAAGCATCAGGTAGTAGGTGGATGGTGTTACACATTTACTTCAGGTCATCTCCACATCAGCAGGTACAAAGTATGAACTGATTGGATGAAACACATGCTCTGACTGCAGGTGGTTGGAAGGGATGCGGGAAGAATGAAAAATATAATTGTAACTGGTTGTGTTAGAGACACAAAGCAGGCTAGAATTTTAAAAAGAGGCTGTTGTGCATCACTGAACAGCCACTTAGATTTGACTGCAATAGTACAGAGTTTGTCATGGTGGTTTAGTTAATATGTTCGGTTTTGATGAAAAAGAAAGTTCTTTGATCACTCTGCAGAGAGAACAGTTTATATTTGGATTTGTACAGGTAGATAATTCCATAAGATCATGCAGTCTGCGTCCCCCTCCACTGAAAGTTACTGAGAGAAGCAAAACCAGAAAACCCATGGAAGTAGAGGGAGAAAAGTTATTAAGTTGTTCCAAAGAAAACCATCTATTTGCTTGATGTTCTGAACTGTGAATTCTACCATCCTATTTTACGTAATCATTACAAAAGATGTCATTGATAGCTCAATGGAGGGAAGAATATGCTAAATTTCTTTAGACAGCTTTAGACTCATCAAGGTGAAGATTTCATAGCCCTTTTCAAACCATGGTAAGATTCAGAACTTGCAATATTACACTTTAAAGAAGAATGTTGCCTTTGCCACTTTTTAAATGACTTGTGCACTAAGACCCTGGCCAGCCCTGGCCTCTCTGCAGACATCAGTGGCGTCACTCAGTAACAGTTGTGCCATGGACATTTTTCACGGTGTGGATACCTGGACTACTCCACACTGAAAACAGGCCACTTTACTTTCTGTAAGCCAACAAAAAGCTGTCAGATAGTGACAACCATAGGTTATTGCCAGCTTAACCAACTATTGGGTCTGTAAATAAATATTTTGAGATGCTAACCAAGTAGTTGAGTGGGATACCACTGAGAGACAGGAGGTAGCAAAGTAGGGTAGGAAGGGGTCACTGTAGGGAAGCTTCAGTAGCCACCTTCCTTTTACACTGTGCAAAAGAGACTTCATCTATTTCTGAAGACCAAATTCTCCCTCAGTTACAGAGCATTATCCAGTAGTTAGAGGCCTGCTGCTCCTTCTTGTCTGCTATTGCTACAGCTTTTATATGCTGATTTCAGTAATGCCTACCTGTCCAAACATGCCCTCCTCCTGTAGTGCTGAGCCAGAGACACAGAATTCTGATTTTTATGGCATGTTGAAGCCTGAATTTATGACAGATGAGAAAATAGCAAATGGGCTTGCAAAAAACCCCCATTTTGCTGCTGATGTCAATCCTCTCTGCTTTTCTGCACTTTGCAAATGCTAAGTAGTCATATAGTCGGAAGGTCATCAGCGCTGTGACAAAGTGATAGAGTACTTAGGAGCCATCCTTCTCAGAATAAAGGACAGAGTTTGTTAGGAAATCTTGGATCACCACTTCTCAAGACATGTCTTTCTCAGAAATATTCCAGGATCAGGCTATAAATGCGGGTTTTGTGCGGGTTTTGTGATGGTCACCAAGGCCATTTACAAGGTTGAAGATGGCACAGGAGCCTACATGTCCCCATTGATCAGTTTTCAGCCATGTCTGCAAAGAAAACTGGCTGCATGCTCAATATGCTAATAGAATTCTTCTTAGTAAGGTAATTGACCCTCTTGGTCCCAAAGGAAGGACACTGCTTCAATTCTGCTGCTCTGACAAAGTGTTGATGGCACCTGGTCCACAATAGAGACCAATATTGCCTCTGTTTGTACTTAGCCTTATGCAAAACCAAAAGTCCAACCTACCACCAGTGAAATCTAGATGGGTAATTTCTAATATAAACAGATAAATGCCAATTCCTTCCCTTTTTTCTGTATTTCTCTATTCTGTTTTTTCTTTCTTGAATCGTCACCAACTTGATTGAAGCTTAATTTTTTTTTTTTAAATCTACAGTAGGACTAAACTGTAAGAACATTGTTTGAGTTGAATTATTTTAAATTTTTTTTATTTTAAAATTGTTGGGAAAAGAATAGCAAAGCAGTGTTTCATGGCTTGTATCTGCCAATAGTGTCATTACGTAGCTCAGGATTTCTAGGATTGTGCAAATAGAATATATCTATTTGTGTAATATTATTCCGTTGTTGTTACCACAAATGTCTTAAAAATAGTACACCAAGGAAACGTAGCACACTGTAAAGAAAGACGTGTGTTTACTGCAGGTTTGAATTTCACCAGGAAAGCTCAGAATTGCATCATGTTTTCAACAATAACTGTTGTAGTTTTTCTCCCACCTTGTTACATATCTCGAAGGAATGGCTGCACTTAGTGCTTAATGTTCTCTGGTTTGGTTTTTGTGGTCTGCATTGATTTAGTAGAATCATAGCATCATTCAGGTTGGATCATCTAGTCCAACCTTCTTCAAACATCTCCCTAACCCCTAGACCATGTCTCGAAGCACCACATCTACCCACTTTTTGAACACCTTCGGGGATGGTGACTCCATCACTTCCCAGGGCAGCCTGTTCCAATGGCTAATCACTCTTTCAGTGAAGAACTTCTTCCTGATATCCCATCTGGCCCCTTCCTGGGCCCCTTTGTCTTTTAGGACTGTCTCCCAAGGAACTTTCTCGGCCATCACCCTAAAGAGGCCAAAGTCCGCCCTTTGGAGGTCCAAGGTGTCCTCCTTACGTTGACTAATATTGTAAACACTATCATTTCATGGTCACTAAGCCCAAGACGGCCACTGACCACCACATCTCCCGCTAGCCTTTCTCTGTTAGTAAAGAGCAGGTCTAGGAAGGCACCATGCCTCATGGGCTTGCTTACTAGCTGAGTCAGGAAGTTGTCTTCTATACGGTCCAGGAACTTCCTGGACTCTTTCCTCTCTGTGCTCTGGGGGCATGACATCAGCATGGTATGGAAGAGCCCAGCTGTGGCTCCACCCCAACTTCTGCTGAAAATTAACGCTGTCCTGGCCGAACCAGGACAATAAGCCGAGGATCTTTCCACCTCTGGGACAGATGAACTCCATCTGTCGCCAGCAGACCATGCACGGCATAAAGCTTGCCATGATCAAAGAACCCAAAATTTTGTCTGTGGCACCAGCCTCTAAGCCACGTGTTTATCGAATGGGTTTTTCTCCTTGTTTCATTATTCTTTCCCGCTGCTGAAGGGACTGAGGAGATCCCATAGATGTAAATTACAAAGCCTAAGTGACCAGGACAATAGGATTATTGTGCGGTTTTGATGTTCTTTAAAAAAAATAAAAATAATCCTGTAGTAAGGTATATTTTCCTAAAGGAGTGTAGTCAGGTGGGATGGGGAAGCAGCAGGGTTGCCTTGCTCTGGGGCTGCTGGCATCTGACTCAGGGTGGTGAGAGGGGAATCACGCCCTCTGTGACGCACAGAGGGCACCCAGCCACAGGGCTGCCCAAATATTGGTATCCAGCACCAGTTCAGATGCTGCCGGGTACCAGTTGCTACTCCAGAAAGCACAAGGGACCTGTAGGTCCTGTGTCATATTCAGTCCTGGGGAAATCTCTGAGGGGATGAGATGGAGGAGAAGGAAGAATCTTTCACAAGACCTGGAGGGTTCGCGTGGCAGGACTGGAAAAAAAGGACAGCCACTGAGCAAAGGCTGTGGGGTAGAGCTGTTCTCAAACCTTTTGCTCTGTGCAGAGAAACAGATGTCTCCTTTTTTCATGTATTTGTTTTTCCAGAGACCAAACTTTGTGTCTCCAAAATGTGTTTAAAAAGATAACCTTAATTTAAAAAGGAAAAAATTACTAAGAACAAAGGCTTTCTCTCCATGACGGGATGAGGGTTTGGGTTTTGTTCTGAGTTTTTTATGGTTTTTTTTTAAAATTATCTAAGATGTTTCATGTACTAGTTCTTGTTGGCTTTAACGGCAGTGGCAGTCCTACTTATCTTAGCCTGGCTGGAAATGAATAGCGTAAAGGCTTCACTCTGGTGTCTGCATCAATTTATCTGTAAAAGCCTACAGACTAACACAAGATTCCGAGCAAAAAGCTGTTTTCAGAGTCACAAACTGCTATTTATTATTTGTGCTATGAGTTCCAAACAGTTCACAACCGTACCAATTTTTTTTCTCAGTTGTCCCAATAGCCTGGTACAAAACTTTCTGTTGGCAGA
This sequence comes from Coracias cyanogaster, assembly GCA_033124195.1. Taxonomy (NCBI): domain Eukaryota; kingdom Metazoa; phylum Chordata; class Aves; order Coraciiformes; family Coraciidae; genus Coracias; species Coracias cyanogaster. Next base: position 172,521 of record JAVSBS010010615.1, read on the forward strand.
TCTACTGAGTACTATCTGACACGGACGTTTTTCAGAGAGACTGATTCTTCTCTCATTCATTTTCATAGCTTCAGGAGGGTCTTTTTTTTTTTTTCTTTCCTTCTTTTTCTTCTTCCATGTTTGAATAGTGCTGTTAGTTGCAGGTGGGTACATTTGCAGACCCACTGCAGCGGTGAATGGGGGGAGTGGACTGAACTGAGAGTTAAGCAACAGCTGGTGGTGTTCCTACTTTCCTACTTCAGTGCTCCATATAGGGCATGATGCTAATCAATTAAAGAGAATTTCAAATTGGTTCCACTAAGCAGTTCATGTAGAGATATGAACTCTGGAGACTGTATTCCTCCAGCCTTGCCAGTTTTGGCTATTTTCTCATACCTCTTTCCCCCAAGAGGTGTGAGACTTAAGTGCTATAGCTGGTGCTGATACAGTGGGTGGAAAAAGAGACACTGCAGGATACCTCAAGCAGAGGATGAGTCCAAACAGTGGCAACATAAGTGAAGAATCACTATGGCTGGCAATAAAACTCTGAACATATTTTTGGGACTCACTTGTTGAGAGTGAAACAAGGCTAAAGCACTTGAAACTTTCCTAAGTGAGTTTGTATTTCATGCTGAACGCTTCGCAGAACCAAAGCCCAGTAAAAGTCAAGCTGATGCGAGTTATGAATGTTTTAAGTGTTTAAGGTCTTTCTCCCATAAATTTTGACGTTTTCTATGGGACTTTATGGCACCATTTGTGCATACTTTTTCTGCTTACATGCAGGCTGGCCTGATACCGTAGTAAGAGGTTCACACTAAATTTGCAACGATATCTCAAAGAATTTCAGTGCTCTACAGATAATTCTGCAATGTCTCCAAGTGAAGAAATGGTGTATTATGTCTGGGTAATCCATATCCACATCAGCTGTACATGCTGGCACAGGCACAGGCTTACCAAGGTGGGTGCCTATGTTGGATATGCACATAAATATTGCTCTTGAAAACTGAGAAGATGACTGACCAGGGACCTGCCCAAACTTCTGGGGTACAATCAGCTTGAAGTCAAAACATGTTCATATAAAAGCAGCTGGCTTGGTGTTTGGCTATTATCAGTCTTGAGGTTGTCAATACAGAACTGAAATGATGGAAGTATGGAGGAGGATGGGCTCTGTCTTTCTGATGTTTGGGAAAGTTCCTTTTTGAAGTGCTTAGTGATGCACTCTGATAGCAGAGCTTTTGTTATTCATACAAGACATCCTGTGCATATTTCTCAGACTTTTTATGCCCTCCATTCCTAACTGAATAGGAGTTGTTTTCTCTATATCTACCATATATTTGACTTATATATATAAAAAAAAGATTGGTAGTCTATTACTAGGTATGTTAATGGCTTGATAAAGTTTTGAAATACAGCATCCCAAATGCCGTACTGCCTGTGTAGTTCTTAGTACCTTTGCTATTTCCCTTTGCTATTTGATGATCAGTTTTTGCTGGAATATGTTTTGCAATTACAATAAGAGATTTAATGTTGTTTTGAACTCTGCCAAAGTCTGATTAGATTTTCTGGTTTGGCCTAAGTCATTTCTTTGTGCTTCAATTTTCTCTATATAAAATGTTTAGATTGCAGGGCTTTAGATTGCAGATCCTGGTAATTAACTGCAAGTCTGATTTTTAGTTCAGCATAAGGTTAAGCAGCTTCCACAAAGCGAAATCCTGTTTATTCAGAATGAAAGGATTATAGAGAAGACATAAAGTAACAGAGAAGCGGTTTACACACAAGTCTGGGTTCTCAGGAAGTCATCAGCACTAACACGGAGCTCCTAATAGAAAAGCAATATGCCATACCCTTCATGGGTCTTAGGAGTTTTGGTAGCAATTCCATGTCACTCCCAGATCACAGAAGAAACTTCTCCCTAGAGCTAAGAGCATTCACTGTCTACATTTACATCACGGTGTGACTTCCTCAGGAAATAAACTCTGCAGTTTCCTACATCCTTGTAAAATAGTTCTCATTAGTTAACTTGCCACCTGCACTAAGGACACCAATTCTTGCAGGACATCCTCCTTTGCTGAAAGAAATGTTCAGCTGCCACCTCAACATCTAAACAAAGATACCAGTATCACTGCTGCCAGCCTGGATAGCTGATGAGCTGGACTGGGAAGAGAGCATTGAAGGAAATATCCCTGAATGCCTGCCCCATGCTTATGCCTTTTCCTGAACAATTACCTTTGGTAACAGGGAGGTCAACTGAAACCCTGCACTGGGCTTTGGTCTGCCATTCTCATGCTCTTAGCAATCAAGATACATCTAATACAGTTTTTCATCAGTTTTCAATGATACTACAGGTAGCAATATTTTCATACCAGGCTGCCCAGCAGACCCAACAGAAATTGTGCTTGGTATAGCATAACAAGAAACAAGCCCTGGCCTGAAGATCTTTACGGGCCAACTAGACAAGGCTCACAAAGGTTACGAGGGAAGTAAGAGCCAGGAGAAATGATGTGATTTGTTCAAAGAGACACAGCAGGAGCTGGGAGAAGCCTCAGGGTCTTGCTTGATTGTTTATCCTGTAGATCAAACAGCTCTGATTTTACTTTTCTATTGAACCTTCTTTTATATATATTTAGAGTTTTATTGCAAAATTTTAATGCATCTCCTCATGTAGCCATCACTTTTTTCACATTTATTCTCTTCTGCATTAGTGAAAGTCATAAAGTTCAAATTTTATCTCAGTCAGGATGCATGAGATAGCTACATAGTTTTCTTCTTAATTTGGATCCTGATTCAGTTCTAACTACCATTATGTGCTTTAATCCTAATAATATTGCTCAAATCCAGTACGGTTTCAGTGCTTTTTCTAGATAAAATTTTTTTTGTCGAATTGAAGTATTCCGGTGT
>JAVSBS010010615.1:175497-190318 GCA_033124195.1 Coracias cyanogaster
TTGAAGTATTCCGGTGTTTGTAGGACTGAGCAGTTACCCAGCCTCACTGTGTACATCAGAGTGCCGAGCCCTAGAGAGGATGAAAACTTGTCTCTTCATCCAACATGAACATCCAATTCTTCAGGGGTCCATCTTTCACTGCAGAGAGGTATAAACATTTCCAGCAATCCTGTAAACAAATCAAATAGATTGAAACTTTCTAAAAAATTGGACAGGTTCTTTTTTCAGTCTTTTTTTGTTCTTGTCTTGATTTGTTTCTATTCTCCAACTACTTGACTTTTTCTGTTTATAACTCTTTTTTTCCTCCTGCTGTGAAAGACTACCTTTCTGTCCCATGGTAATTGTAGAATTTATGCCAGAAGCTCCTTCTTCAAAGATATATCTATACAAAAATTCTCAGGTGGGTATTACTCTCCCTTGATGTGTGCAGTCCTTTCTGCAAAAATAAGAAAACCACCCTCTGTCATTCCCAAAGATGAAGTCAGATCTTTCTCTTTTTTGAAGAACATATTTTAAAGCACAGTCACGTTGAGTTCCTGTACTTCCTTTGTATCTGCACACTCCCCAGTTCTCCTGTTTGACAGCAGCAGGTAAAGCTTCTCTCCTCTAACTTGTGAAGTTAGTGAAGGAAGAAGTGAACACTGAGACAGTGATAGGAAATGGGAGAGATGAGAGGATGAGATGGCTGTGGTTTGCTTGGGAGACTGTACAGATATAAAGCAGCTTCACTGCAGAAGTCTTGTTTTCAGTAGTGAGCTCTGGTAGAATTCCAAGCTACCCCAAAGTGCTGACCAGCTCTCAGTACAGCCAAGGTGCACGTGTCCTCCTTCCAGGTGAGAGGCAGCAGAGGTCTTTGTGAGGGAAATGTGGACACAGCTGGTTCTCCCTGTGCAGAATAAAAACCTGGATGAACACTAGGGCATGAATCAAAATGGTAGAAATAGGGTTTTTTCATGCTGTCCCCAATGCACACTTAGAATATAGTTTGAAGTAGCTGGCAAAGTACTACTTTATAGTAGTCATAAGGAAAAATTAGTGCTCAGGACCACCATCTGATGACATGGACATGCTGGTTTTGGTACCTCTCTACTCCAAGCTGACTCAACACAGAGTAGTGCCAGAACAACATTGGTAATTTGGCAGAGCTTGCAAGCGTGTGGATAACTGTAGTTGTAAAATTAGTTTAATTCGATTTTTACACTGCTGATCTGGATCCACAGTTGTCACCTGGTAAAAAGTGAAATGTAGATCCTACTACAATATTCAAGTCCAAAACTTTGGGGCATCAAAGGCTTGCTCAAAGATTTGGGATCTCCTTAGTTTAAATAATAAAGGGTAACAATGATAACTGCTTTACAATTAAAATACTTACTATGTCAAATAGTAATGATATTTCACATTTACCAGTTAACCAGATATGCACACCCAAGATGCTCTCACCAAGATGAAATTGTTAAATCCCGAAGTGAAATTTGATGTCTCCCCTGACAATGGCCACACTACCTCCTCCTCATTTAGTTGTGAGTCACATACTGTCTCAGTAAAGGGTAAATATTATGTGTTGCATCAAGGCACTGTAATGATCCTAAAGCACTCTAACAGATGATCAGATTATGTGAACAGGAGCCTAAAAAATAAGTTTTATAATGTTTGTCACCAAAAACCCCTAAAAGGATCTTTGACTAAGGTCTGTGCAAGTCTTCCTCTGCTGCAGTTTCAAATGAAGATGTGACAGTCTTTACTGCTTGTTGTTCAGTGTTGACATTGTCACTTAGATGAGAAATAATAAGGAAGCAATAAACCCTTCAGTTCTTAGAAACGTTGCTGGATGGAACTGGATTTTACAAATATCAGCATATTTGGGTAAATCATTTCTTGTCACTGAATTAGGATATTCTGTTTATCTTCTTAAGCAATAAGCACATGAATATTAGATATATTTTCTGTACTTTAAATTTTGACCTTTTTTTTCTTACCAATATTATAATTACAGACTAGGAGAAATTGTGTGTGTATTGAAAGAATTCTTTGACCTGAGCACTGCGAAGATGTCATTGTTGTTGATAAAAAATCTAAGAACATGCTTTTGGTCATTCATGATCATCTAAAAAAAAACCAAACCCAAACCACAATGCATTTACACTTTAATATTGTTTCATATAAATAGACATCTATAGCTCTGCATACATTATTAATACAGGTTTATTGCCTGCTTTATTGGTTTCACTACTGCTTCTCCTCTTGGGAAGCCATGTAAAATACAAAGGCTGCACAAATGCCCACATTACAAGAGCCACTATATACAAAGCAAATAAGATTGCACAAGTACAAATATTCACTTGAGTCGCTTTCTGCAATTCACATAACATAATAACAAATAGTCCATAAACGCAATCCCCCTCGCTGCTACTATTATTCCAAGTATTTTCTGGTTTTTTATCTAGGACATTTGTGCTGCTAGTAGAATACTGAACAACATTTGAGTCCCGTATTTTCTGACAAGAAAACAGAATTCTTGTTGAGAAGAAACAGAAAACATTAAATATTATTCAGAACCATCACTACTGTGCAGGAGATGCTAAGGAGGCCTAGTATGGAGTTTCTCTCTGGTTCTAAAGAACCAGGTTTCTCTAAGTTTCACTTCAGAAATGCGCTTAAGACTTTAACAAAAGAGATATTAGTAGTGTAAAATACACACGAAAGGGGAACACTGGAGACAGGATTATTTTCAAAAGTTAATCTTGTGTCAACCACTGATATGCTGTTTTAGGAAAGCTTCCTAATTTACAGAATCTCAGACTGCCCTCATACTGGTTACAAGTTCAATAATCCCCACTCCCAGCACATTCAGAAGGTTTGGGTTTGCTCTTTTTTTTTGATGCAAAATGTAACACACACTGTACTCCTCTAGATGCTGAATATATGAGCGTTGGTGTTTCAAGCTGGAAATGCTGTAGTCTTGTGCATGTGTGGGAATAACAGCAAGGAGACTGGTTCTGTAGCATGTGGGGATACCACATGCAAATACCCCCAGGCAGGGTCGCACTGAGCAAGCTGCTTCTGGGCTTATGTAATGGAAATTCTGAGTAACAAAGATGCAATCTCCTGTTGAGCTTCAGACTGGAAGGCAGGCAGTCAGGACTATCACAAGCAAATATTTCCATATTTCAGGTGAAAACATCAGACTTAGAGCTTGGTTTCTGGTTGGTTTTTTTGTTGTTGTTGTTTAATCCACATGAGATGATAACAACTCTTTTGAATATTTTACCTGATATTCTTTAAGAAAACAAACTGTGGTTGTTGAAGAAATGAATGGGAGAAAAGAGGATGGAAGCTGGTTGTATGCCACTTATGTGCAAAGAGATCTTTCAGACAAGTGTGGTGTGATTTCACGTTAGATAACACCATCCGGCTGCTTCAGCTGAGGCCAAATGAAGAAAAAGGGCCAGTGAAGGCCCTACCTTCAGAGAGCACTCCCAGAATAATATCAGTTGCACATCCAGCGGTTGTTCCTCTGCTAGAGCATGCTGTGGTTCTCTTGTAGCTGCTGCATACAGCGTGTTCCTGTCAGGGGGCCAGGATGCTCCAGCAGTTTCTCTTTGTGACCGCTTCACTATAATTTCTAAAGGCATATCCTCTTTGATGTTGGCCCAGGATTTCTCTCAATGTTTAGAAATACATATTATTGGCTTTTTTAGTGGCTTTTTTTTTCTTTTTTTTTTTTGTTTCTCCATAATCCAAACTTTTTCAATCTCCTTCCCACATGCCACACAATTGCCCGTCTGTTCCTTGTACTTTATTCCAGTTGTAACCTTCTGATTGTCTTTCTTCCAAGTTTGAACTTCCTGCACTAAACTTGAATGCGTTTCTTTGTGGACAACTTGTGGTGCTTTCAGGACCAACTGGTCACAGCAACCTTAGTTTTTGTAGCTCTTCATTCACCTGGCTGTCATTTGGTTCTCTTCATGCCAGTTTACCATCTTGATAACCATTTCTTGCACCTCTTTTTTGTGCCCACGGCCTGTTCTCCTTCTGTGTGCCACTCCAGAGCTGCTCCCATCAGTTGCTGCTCCCTTGCAGTCCTCATGCAGGCTGTGCTGGGGCCTGCCACAGGCCCCAGAAGCTCTGTGCAGGCCCCCCAAGGCCTGCTTTGTGAAGTGCCTTGTCTTCCAAGGAAAATTTCAAAGTGCTGTCCTCTTTGGTCCCTTCACGATGGCAGCCATCACAGCAGCATTTCCTGCTTCAGTCACCTTGCTTTGCAAGGGCGAGCTACTCCTTTCCTCGGGATTTGGAAAGGTGGCTGCCTTCCCTAGCAGATCTTCTAACATAAAAGGAGCTTTCTGTAATGAAACGGAACCAGAGAAGAGCTTTAGAAAGGTCTCAATGAGTCTGACACCTTGTGCTCAGGAGCAAGTGTTCTGACTTCTCCATTCCTACCCCTGTCAGCATTGATAAGCCTCTCTTACCTGACATGAGCTTTTATTGCCCTTGACTGCTCTCCATTTATATAAAGGTTAAATCTTCCCCTCTGTCTGTGCTTTACAGCAATATACTATTTAGAAAACAGCACTTCCATTGAACACAATAAAGGCAGATGAATTTGGCATGGTTGTTGAGGATTTTGGGTGGGTTTTGTCTGCGGGGTTTTTTTTTCCTCTCCCCACGGAAAGGGGTCATGGCGCAGCTTAAACTTTTTCACATTCTGACATGCTACAATTATCAGTGTAACAGGGGAATTACAGGATCAGCTGTTTGTCCTTGCTCAATACAGAGCCAGGCAGCATGGTGCAAGTCTGTTCTGTTTAGAGTCAGCCCACAAAAAAGGTTTTGGTCTGGTTTTTAAGCTCACTATTGCCAGTGGGACACTTTTCAGCCAGTAATGTCATGGCTCATTTGCCATCTAGGTTTGAACAGGGAACTGCCTTACTGCTCACTGCAGGTAGGACAGAACACTTCGACTGGCATCTCTGGAAGGGTAAAAAATCCCACTGTACTTTTCCAGCTCTTCCTTGGGTGTAATTCCGGAAGACCTGGATTCAGTTAGTGTTCGTGAAAGGTTCAGAGCCCTGTTTCCACAAGCTCTATCAATGACCTTAGTTATTATCCCAGTTAGAGTATCATACTGCTGTTCAGGTTGCACTGGTTCTATAGGCTAGAACAATTTGTCTTACGAAGGGGTGAGGAGAGAACTCTTTTGTTCTGCTTTTTTCATTTTAAATTACCTCCTAGATAGAGGAGTTATATTTTGGCATTTGGAAGACTTTCACTTCTCTAACAACATACTGTGTATGTAACTTTATAGCAATATTCTTTCCTTTTCAGCTCCCAAAAGTCTTATCTGCCCTGCTTCTTTTTCTTCCTGCAGGAAACAGGATCTTCAGAGGGTTTTCTGAAAGCTCTTTGTAATATTAGCGAACATGTACAGGAAAACCCTCAGGTTATGTTCAACTCCTGGTATCCTTCACTTTAGATTTAAGAAATTCCCTTAAACTCTCATTAGTGGAGACCTTCTCATTCCTATAAAAGTTTAAAGAAAATCTTTGTCTCATCAGAGATTTAGCACAGCTCCTCAGCGTGGCTGGAGCAAGTAAATTCTTTGTGCTTCTCTGTTCGTTCCGGAGCAAAGACAATTGGTAAAGAAATGTGTCTTTATTGATGTGACCCTCTGGTTCCCTCCTCACTTTCAGACTTACTACCTTCTCCCTCTTCAGCCTTCTACAAATCCTTTAATTGATGGGAGGGAGAAGTCAGGTTTTTATTAAACACTGATGAATCCAGGCAGGATTATCTGGTTTCCCTCTGCAACTGTGTGAGGTGGGACGGACAGAAGAACATGCTCTGTGCTCTTGCTGGTCGCTCACATCACTGGGCCCACTGTACATTATGGGAATTCTATTTGTGTATTTTTAAGCAGACTGGCATAAGGAAAAAGAATTGATGTATCAGTTCAGCAAAGTTTTTTATTATGAAATAAAATTTATCTTTTTCAGTTTCTCTCCTCATGAAACTAAGTTATGCTAAAAGTTTAGAAACTTTCTCACACATAATTAAGGTGAGGAGAAGCTGGGAAATGTGTCACAATGAACAGAAAGTAAAAATCACAGTGAAAAGAATTTAACTGCTATTGTTTTAGAAAGTTCATAATGTCAAAAAAAATATAGAAACTCAGGGGGCCCATTATGCAGTTTTAAGGTTCTTGAGTAAGTCTTGCAGTCCAGATTCTATTAAAAAGTAAAATAAAGTTCTGTGTTCCCCCTGTTAATTCTTCAGCTTAGAGCTGTCTTCTTTCTAATCTCTAGAGTTTGTAATGATCTCCTATGTCTGACTCCCTTTCTTTTTCCTTTTTTTTTTAATTTCCTTTCTTTTTTTTTTTTTCCTTTCTTTGTTCCTTCTCCCTCTCCTAAAATAACCATGCTCCTAAAAAGAGAAACAAGCATCCTGTCCACCTCCTCGGGCACATTTGAGTTGACTGGAAGCTCTGTGATCTGAAACTTCCAGAACTCAGTCCTTCCCATACTTTCTTCCTTTAAGGGGAGAGAAAAAAAAGGTGGATTTTTTTTTTTTCATAAAGCTTTTGGATGCAGATATGGCTTAAATGTATTTAAAACAAAGACACACAAAAAATAGTACCCCAGCATCAGAACTTGTGTGGCTGACTTGTCTTCTCTTGTTCCCAACGTACGGGCTTTCTCAGAGAGCTTTTACCAATTAAGACTCTGAAGGAATTCCTGCAGCTTAATACACTACTACTGACTGACATTTCACAGACAGTGTGTACGTACCTCTAGTCTTACACAAGCACAGAAGTTTAAATCTTGCTGGAAAGTCAGCTTTAACCTACTGGCTTTTGCTACAGAATACTAAGTAACACTAGAAACCTCAAATGCATAACGCTGGCAGAATCCTTCATATGTTTTTAGCTATGTTGAGGTCAGAATTTAAATCTGTGATTGTCCAAACATTAACCATGAACTTTATTTTGAGTCTCAATCAAATCATGACAGTTTAAGCTAGAGAAAGAAAAAACGTTCGTGGCAGTTTTGGGAGAGAGGAGACTTCTGAAAACTATTCAGAACATACAACACTGACAGAAATTCCGCTAATGAGAAGTGCAGCTACACTGTGAATAGAGTATCAGAAAGAATCAGTGCATTTCACGTTTCTTTATAAATAATGTGATTTATCATATGTGGGGGCCCATTCACAGACAAAGCAGCGCATGGTTTAGTACCTAGTCAAGAGTTCTAAATGGCTTGTTTTGTATTATAAAAATGAACTTTTATTGGCTGTGAAAAGTGACCTCTAGATAGAGGCAGCAGCAATTCTGATGGCAAAACCACTTTAAGATGCAAAATGCACACAAAATATTGCAGGACTGGTAGTGCAGTTTCCCCAAAACTGCTTTGCTTTTTGTTAATCCTGATTTCAGGATTACCTCAAGAAGTAAGACAGAACGTTCGGGAGGGTAGACAGCAAGGACAGCTGACCCAAAATGGCCAAAGGGATATTCCCTACCATGTGACATAATGCCCAGTGTATAAACTGGAGGGGCTGGACTGGGGGGCACCATGGCTTGGGGACAGGCTGGGCAACGGTCAGCAGGTGATGAGCAATTACAGTGTGCATCACTTGTTTTGTACATTTTCTTCTTATTTTCTCTTCCTGTTTTGCCTTATTATGTCTTTATCTCAACCCATGAGTTTTACCGGTGCTTAATTTCCAGCTGGGGTTAAACCATGACCGTCTTAAAGATATTTAGCACTTGTTTTGCTTATGAAATTTCTCTCCATTCAATCAGATCTTATTTATTTTATTTAGGTAGACCCATTATAAAATTATGTAGAACATGGAAGTTTCTAAGGGCCTTGTTCCCTTAATTAAACAATTAACTTGCCCTTTTGGATTTGATCAAGAAATGATTGAACATGACAGATTGTCTCCCCTCTGGAGCACATAACTGTGTCAGGGTCAATCATGTTTCCTTTGGAGTCACAGGGAAAAGGGCTTTCTCATAAATGAAAACACACTACTGATTTACAGTAGTAAATACCATACAACACTGATTTTGTTAATGTTCTTACATGATTAATAAAATAATGTGGAGACAACTAAGCAAGGCGCTTATTCAAAAATCAAATTACAACAAACTGAGAAGACCCATCAGCTGGGTGTAATTTTGCAATTATTTAGGAAAATGAGAAAAGAGCTGACATGAAAAAGCCTAGAAAGAGTGATGGAGCTGTAAATCCTTATTCTCGGCTCGAGTATCAAAGCTGCCTTTTGCCCTGTGTCCTGTACTTTGGGAAGAATGAGGTGGGAGCTGATGTTTTTGAGGCTTTGGAGGAAATTATTTCCAGTCTAGCTAGCTTTCCTCATGTTGAGGAGAGCTCTGTCTGGGGGATGTAATACACCAAGATGCTTTCTTATATCTTAAGACCAGTTTATCATCAAGCCAGTCAGCTGTACTGGTCTGCTGGCCTGTGTTGCTGTGCCTGTCAGTGTCAGAGGATCACAGAAAGCAAACTTAAAACCAAGCAATGCAAATTACTAGAGCACTTTGAAATCCAGCAACCATGTGAAAGCACCTCATACAATTTATGTGGAAAACAATTGCTAAGCATTCTTTGGATAATTTTATTTCTCCAGCTTTCTGTTGCTGAAGGCATTGTTGATTTTATTCCCAAGTTTATTGTAACTTTATTATGGCTTTGGACTGTTTGCTGGAAACAAACCCGTTCCTTATGCACTATTATAAAGCGAATCAATAAATATTTTAAATGGTGCTTTTATCAGAAAACTATGAATTTCTACGGCCACTTCTTCTACTTTATTGAAATGAACACCCATCATTCTGGCAGTTGTCCATCAGATGTTTGCAGAAACAGAGTTATTTGCATATTGGAAACTGTTCACAGATACATTAAATAACATTTTATTGTGGACATCTGCTCTGCTAAAAATCTGCCAAAGTTTGTATCAGATAACTGCAGCAATTCAGATTTATGGAAGGAATCTGTTCTGAAAATATGTTAAAACTACTGTTCCTCTTTTATTTCCTAGCTTTTAGACGACATTATTTTGCAAAAGCTGTTCTTGTTAAGAGTCTGAGTCTTCCCTGCAGAATAACTTCTTGTATTTGTTACTAGGAAGCTTATAAAGAACAAAGAGAAATATCTGCATCTCCAGCTATGCTTATCCAACGAAAAGAATGAGCCTGTGCCCAAATATGCTAGGGCTAACAAATAATATATAAAAATTAACTTTCCAGACAAGCCGATATATGGCTATGCATTCTGTAAAATGAGACATATGCTTTAGACTGCCTACAACATCTGCAGGTTATGTGGGAGTAATTTAACTTTGCTCTCTTCATTCCAAATATTCATTAGTTTAGAGCTGTGTATTTTACATTAGACTAGATTAATGACTTGTTTCACCAATTTATTTTTCTTTTTTAGGTGAAATTCAGTGGCTTCTTTTATGAGTATAAAAATGTGACACCACCCCAAAAAAGAAGCAGCTTTTTTCTTTTTTCTTTTTTTTTTTTTTGCAGTTGATGTTTGATGATGCTTATAGTACAAGGCCACTTTCTGTATGTCTTAGTACATCCACGCTGAATCGTATTTTGACATGTCACCGTCAAGGGGTTAGGGTTTCTGTCAATCGGGCTATACAGAGTAGTAATTAATTTTGTTATAAGAGTGTCAGCATCTGAGAATTTTCTGAGATAGGGCTCAGCCTCTGCACTGTCCCAGGTTGATTGGCACCAGTTCTCTTTTAATAATATGGGAAGGACACTTGCTCTGTGTGGCTTTTGGGTAGCACAGTGTAAGTCACACTGCTGACAAGGAACAAAAGGCCAAGTCCTGCTGTGATATATACATAATAAATGAGTTAACTTTAATAGGGGGTGATGAGGATGTCATTCTGCAGGTGCTTCTGGGAGAGACCTGACCATAACGAGCCTTAATGTGGATTTAGCTCTGGATCCAAAGTGTGATTTCTTTAATAGCACATCTGGCTTAGGACAGGAGCCTTTTCTGTCCGAGTAATTTCAAATTTGCCCCATACATACTTGGGTATGATCATATGGTGCAGATTCACCCACCTGAATGGTTGTTTAACGTGGCCGTGCACTAGACCCGCTCTGTGAAATGATCCTTTTCTTTGAGCAGGTGTGTGTAGGAGTTGCAGAGGGGCTGCTATTTTTAAACACCACGGCTGGATCACTTCACAGCTATTCTGAAACATATCCATAGAAACAACTGAATCAGCACAACCGACTTGGAGAGCACGTTAAGGAGCGTTAAGGAGAAGAAAAAACTGATGCAGATAGGATTTCTTGCTCCTGATTTACTGCAAAGGAACTCTGATTTACTTTGTGGATAATGTGCTATTCAGACAGTTGGAACTTCCTGCTTTCTACTTGCTGCAACAGCTTTAAGAAGTAACATATGTGTTCTCCTTGTTTACTTTTCACAAATTAAGTTCCTCCTGCCCAACATAAAAGAATTTAAAATGTTTTTGTGCTATGTTGACATGGATCTGAGGAATCTAAACCATTCTCCAAGAACCCAAGGAGGTGAGTCAGGAGAAGAGCAGAGAGAAGAGCCACCCTGTCCCTGCACCCAAAATTATAGTTCTCTGGCAATTTTTCAACTACTCATATAAAAATTATCACATGTAAGTATTCCATCAATAAGCATTATATGTTGGGTAACTGAAGTACAGCTAGCGATAGGAATTTCAAAAGTAGTCTGGGTTGGTTTTTCTCCATGTCCATGAAATTTAAATGGATGGCACCAGAAACACAAAATGGCCAATGTTTTGTGTTTTAAAAACCTGTCATTGAATAACGCATCAGACAGCAAATATGGCTGAAAGAGTCCTAACCAGAACTATGCAAACTATTTAAAACGCAGTCCAGACATACGCCAAGTTATCTAGTTTGAGGCATGATGTCAGTTTGAACCCTTCCATGTGTTCTTCAACGAAGTGACAGTGGTGTGAAAACTTACATCCTATTTCAGGCAAAGCCAGGCTGATCTCTGACTCTCCAGGAAAGCCACAGAAAATAGAATATACTTGCTGCCTTTTTTTTTTTCCCCCCCTTGCATGCAGTTTCTGCCTCCATGACGTTAACCCTAAGATCGTTTGGGTCAAGAACAATTTCTGCTGTTTGCCAGTAGTAGTGTTCCGAGTTTAATTTTTTTTTTTTTTTCTTGATATTTGACTAAACTATGCACAATCTGGATTAACAAGCTTTGGGAACATCCCATTGATGAAAAGAACTGTGAGGTTTTCTTGGTTTGGGGTTAGATTTGGGGGCAGCAAGTGGTTTTCTGGTTTGTTGTTTTTTTGTTGTTGTTGTTGTTGTTCACTTAAATTGGGTTGTCCAACTCAAATCAAATGGGTTCTCATAAAATGCCCTTATTCTTCAATAACAGTAAAACATTTTCAGTACAAATAGCTCCTTCTGATCTCAAGAGTGGACTTCCCCAAATTGCAGGCAGGAAACTGGTTAGGATTAACTTGGCTGCTTCACCAGAGTTATCTAGTAGCATTCCATTTCACTCGATGCTGGTTGATGGCATCTAGGAAAGGAACGCCACTTTGGCTCATTTGGTATTTCTGGCACATCAGGGATAATCTAGATGTCTTACTTTCATCCTTCAGCAGTGACAGACGGGATTCTTGGTTCAAAAACAATAAGGACTGTCCTCAGTCTTTGCCCTTTTATTTCACCTTTTATTGGAACGTTTGGTTGGCAGGATGTCCTTCATGCTTTCTCTTTTGGAATACCTATGCACTCTGATTCTTTCTTTCCTTCTCCCACTTTTTTTTTTCCCCGTTCCTTAATTTGCTCTCTCTTTTTTGAGAGAGGTACAGCAGGCTTTCTCAGGATCTCATGATAGTTAAAATATTTAAGTTTTCCAGCATGTATTTTAATAATCTAGTTTTTCTTGTGCAGCCAGCTGATTTTTCAGAACCTAGCTGTGTGGCACAGAAATGACTGTGTCTTTTTTGTGTCTTGGAAACTGAAGCAGGAAAGACAAGGACCTCCCAGAAATTAAGAACTGGAAAAACACTCCTTTGGCACACGTGCAGGAGGAGAATAGCAATTCTTTGCTGTATCCCTGACTGCGCGCACAGCTGAAATGATTGCTGATTCTTCTCTAGTCTGGAAAGGTGATTGTGTCTCATTTTAGAAAGAAGGCACGCCACTGCCAGAGCAGCTCCAGAAGGAGGTGGCAGCAGAAGGGCCCATGTTCACTTGGAGTTGAATAAGACTTGTAACGTGCAGTAGGAACAGACTAACCAGGGCTCGTGTTCAGCAGTTTGCAGTTGTGCTTTCATCCAAGACTGTGCTGGAGGCTGTTCAGTTGAAATAGCTCCTGAAAATATAGACATCTCCCAAACTACTTGTTTAAAATCTGCCTCCAGTAAAATTTACTCCCTGTAGCTCCTGTTATCTCTTCAATCTGGAGCTGCGTTACATCCTCCTTGCCTCCAAGTATCTCACTGGACATCGGTGTTGATGCATCATCAAGAGCAACAGAATGCTGTCTCATGTGTAAGCTCTGGTAAACCTCACAAAGACACCGTTTCCAGCCCGCTTATGGATTTAGGGCTTCTTTTGTGATGCTAGGAGCTAAAATCTTCCTTAATTTTAATGAACGATAATATTCCGTAGGATGAAGTTTGTACCCATATGTCAGTATGTTCTCTTATCTAAATTTGATTCGTTGATACAGATGGGAGGGAATCAAACAGTGAAATTACCACTAATAATGTACCCTTGCCTGGCCTTGTCCCAGCATCTTTGTGGCCTAGAAAGTTGAACAGCGTGTTAAAAAATTCAGCGGACAGGCTTTTGTGCTGAATAACTGCATTTACACCCTTGCCAAGCACTCCTCTAAGCATAGAGAGGAAGGGGTGGAATTTTACATGCACCATATGAAAATGGACTTTTTGTAGCAGTTAATTCTGGAAGGTTTCAGCCTCAATGTAAGACTGTTGTAGAGTGGTGAGTTTGTTTATTCTTCACATTAAATTCTACTGCAAGTTATGCAAGGGTGGTCAAAAATTTTCTGACAGCAAGTTTTTCCATCACAAAATAGCAATTCATTGAATTACAATATGTGTTGGGACAGGGTTGAATGGTTAAGACACAGCTTTCCGTGCTCCTCTTTTCTCAGAGGAAGTAGCCCTTGAGATCCTGATGTCAGGCTGCTGTTACAGCAGGCTCTGAGCTCAGCAAGCATTTCCAATCTTCATTCTCCCACTCCCTCTTCTCCCTCCACTGAAACTGTGCTCCCTGCTCGCAATATTGCTGAGCTGTCTGTAATGATAAATGATGTGCCTTTCTTTAAATTTCCTTTCTGCTCAGTACTAGATATTGGCCGGCTTGGATGTGTGTTCTGGGTGGATAAATTACTTTGGCAAGTCATAGAGAATTTATGCACATGGCAACAGATGTACCCTGGGTGGTAGAATTTTTCTTTGTTGTTCTAATTATGTAACTTGACTTCTACCTGCAGCAATTATATTTTCATGAACAAAGATTCGGTTGCTGGTTTGTTAGTTGCTGTGGTTGGGTTTCTGGTTTTATTTTGTTTGTTTGTTGGGGGGACAGGGGGGATTTTTTTTCATGTGAAATATGAATCTCTGTGCTGAAAGACACTTTGGTCTCAAACCTTGTTATAGGCCAAAGTAGAAGTGGGCACATGACCCTTTGCTAAGCATTGATCTTTCCACATACACGACCTGTGTTGCCAAGTGGATCTTTAGAGTTTCAGATAACAGAGGCTGGGTTTCATTTCTTAATGAGGGTTACTGTTTGGAAAAGGTAACTGTACACATTTGGGAGGAATTTAAAATGTGTTGAGCCAGGCTACAGCAGCAATGAAAATGGCTTTGTTCGTAATTTAGAAAGTTGTCAGCCTTTGATAGAGAGGAACTTTTCCTATTTCATACAATCTTTGTGCTTTTCTTTATTTCAAAGGAGCTGTGAAAAGAAAGCTTCACACGGAAAACCACAGTAACTTCAGTCTTTTGTGCTCCTTTCCCCTGTAAATTTAAATGATAGCTGCCAAAAAGTACTGGGCTTATAGGAGCAAATACAGAAGGGAAAAACCCCTAATTCATAAATACTCAGGTGGTGTCTTCAAGGTGGTCTGAGAAGTATTTCCATGGACAGATTTTGTTGCATGGACTTAACATTCAGGCACCAGCCTCACAGGCTGTTACGTGAGACTGCTAGCGGCCAGAAAAAGGCACAGTGGTGCTGCAGTTTATCTGAGCAACAGTGAGAAATAAGTCTAGATACCACTTTAATTCCTTTTCTCTGCCTTCTCTCAGTGCATTTTACGCATCTCTCACAGTTCTAAGTTCTTTCCTACAAGGTAACCGTCTCTGCTCCACAGAGAGCTTCAGAGCAAAGCTCCTCTCCTGCTCACAGAGATATGGAGAAGGACCTGCTACCATACGGCCACTGGAGATACCCCAGAGCAACAAGATAACGATTCGAGGGGTTTTTATGGGCCAAAAAAAGGGCCAGCAGCAGCAGCTGCCCTGTTCTGGGAAGGCCTGCGAGGGGTTTCTGAGGCGTTTCCAGGCCCGGGCACCCTCAGGCCGAGCGTGCGGCCGGCCCAGGCCGGCAGCTCTCAGGCGAGGAGCGGCAGGAGCAGGCCGCTGCCCGGCGGGAAGCCGAGGCGAGCAGCAGCAGCAGCTCCGGTTGCCGTTGCCCGGCGGAGCTCCAGACTCCCGAGAGGTGCCGGGGCCTGACAGACACGCCGCGGCGCCGGTCGGCGCCGCGGCC
>JAVSBS010010616.1:6591-24499 GCA_033124195.1 Coracias cyanogaster
TACACTTACGGATAGGCAGAAGTTTCTTCAGTAGCTATCACAATGTAAAATCTGTAAAGAAACCCTAAGAGCAGCAGACCTTCCCCAGCTAGCAGAGAAAGAGCACCGCTCATTCCTCCCCAAAACACCTCAAACTTTGTAAGAACAGAGCACGCTCTCTTTCAGGAAAATGCAAATTGTTCCTCATAACAGGCGTAAGTATTCCTCTCTCTTTTCCCTTAAATGTAGCCGTGATAGTACCATGCTAATAGTCTCACACTTGTGCTATGGTTTTTTATTTTCTTTGTAGCATGGCCTGGCCTAAAACCAGTATATTTTTAACTATATTTTTTGGTTTTATATCCTTCACATACCTCTTGATAGTTTAAGGCAAACTTGCTTAAAGCCTCCACTGAAATGTGCTTTGTGCAGAAGTCTTCTATCCCCTGATAATATTTTTTAGAAAATAGTGAGATGAAAATACAAATCGGTTTTGATAGCCAGTGCAGGGCAGTTGCCAATGGGTCAATATTCTGCTGGGCTGCTGCACAAATTTAACAGACGTTTCTGGTCTTCTCTAGCATCCTATTAGACAGGTAGGTAAATTCCCATGTTAACGAGGAGTACGGCTGTGATACCAGCTGAGTTTCATATTAATGGGTTGTGTTAATAGGCAGAGATCTCAGCAACATCAAATTTTTTGTTACAAAAAATCACTAACCAATAAAATCTTTCCCCTTCTGTCACAAATGCTGAGTCTCTTTCTTAGTCTCATTCTATGTTCTTGTCTGCATTTCCTCTCAAATTCTTGTCATTGCCTTTTCCTTCTATTTTATATTTCTTCAACATGCTCAACACGCCAGTAGCAACCTGGCCAAGAGGTAGCTAGGTGCTTACTGGGTTTGTCTTACCCACCAGGGAAGAGGGGGTGAGGAAGACTTTCAAAGGAGGCATTTGGTTTTGGGTCAAGCTCCAAAGTGCCCAGAGTTGAGTGGGAGCAAATCTATTCCCTTGGGCAGCTTTGAATCAAACTCAAGTGGCCAAGTCAATTCCGAAAACGTGTCATGGGCTCCTAAGGTGCTTAACATTTTAGCAAAAAAAAAAAAAAAAAAGCTTAAAGTGTGAAGTGCTTGTTCATTCTCAGCTGTGGGATGAGCCCAGGGCTTGTGGATTCTCACAGCTCAGATTTAAAAGCAAGAGTGAGCTGGAGATATGGGCCAGTAAATACGAGGCAGGCCTCAAACATGAGATAGCAAGATTTGCGTCCCTGCCTGCTGCAGACTTCTCACCACATTCCCGCCTCTGCAGACCCTGCAGCAGTGGGAGCCATGGACATGCTGAAGACAAAGAGCCTGTTGCAAACAAAGACGCTTGCTGAATCTTTCTTGTTTTGACTTTAGGCTATATTCTACATCAGGTTCAATGCAAAGTTGACTTTGTAGGTGAACCTCTCAACTGTTACTGTAGCTTTCTCACACAATGGTTTACTATATATGCAAAAAAAGATGTAATTAGTTTAAAAAATAATATAACTTCTAATGAGAGTCTTAACTGTGGCACAAGAGTGCAGAGATGATTATATAACTCACAGTAAAACCATTGTCTAAACTTATTAGGCAATGTACTGAAGAATTACAATATCAACTGTTGAACTCAAAAAAGGAAGTATTTTCTCATACCAGGAGCTACTCTGCTTTCCTGTAGAGGTTACGTTTTTCAGGCCTGTTGTTTTGAAGCAGGTCTGTGAAGAGGAAGTGAGACTGGGCAGGTTTCTCAGGGAGGAACCGGGGCTGGTGAGGACATGGCTGCCAAACCTTTTGCCCTGGCATCTCAGCTTTGCAAGTGGTTCCCCACCGAGTTTCATTTGAATTGGTCTGCACTAGTTGCATCTGTATCTACTGGCACAAGGCAAATTAAAATAAATAATCTCACCGCACACTGCCACACAGACAGGCCAGGCTCTGGCGCAGGCACAAACTGCACCTCTCTGAATGACAGAAAGTGTGACTAGGGGCTGTGGCCCTGCTTACATCCAGGACAAGTCATCACAGAAAGGCGGAATAAAGGGGGAACCAACTCTGAAAAATTGAACTGATTGCCCAGCTGATGTCTGTGGTGTGAGGTCAACTTGATCTCTGTGGAAGGGGATGTTCTTTTATTTTTCACATGTAATTTCTTCCTGTATTCCCCCAGCTGATCTGGAAAGGACGCTCATCTCACTGAGGCAATGAGAAGCACTCATGAAGGGGGTGCAACCTCACAACAGTCATTGAAACCACAGGAAATCAGAAGTAGAAAACTTGATTAGTAGCTGTGGCTATGGAAACACTAGTGCTTCACAAAACACTTTTGAGCAGAGCACCACAGCTAAAATGAAGCTCAAATGAACTGACACCCCCAGCACAGATACTGACAGCGAGGCAAACATGTCACCGGCTACTTCCATCTCCCATATTCCTGAAATAGCACCTAGGAAGGTCTGTGAGGAACAAAGCACAGCATATTTGAGGTGGTTCACCTCCTTGGTGATGAGCTCAAACAGAAGGACTAGAGTTTTATGCTTGCAGCTTTTAGTTATATGCTCAGTATATATATGCTGTGCTGTGGCACAGTAGGCTGAGCATCTTTCCTCGGAGGAGGAAGAGGATCTGGGGGAGGTTTAAACACAGTGGGCTGGTCCTAAGGCTGCAGAAAGCCTTCCAGACCAGGTGGCTTAATGGGTTTATGGAAAACTCATTTTAGGTCAGTGACTGAAATAATTAGACAGTTGAGTAATTACATTTTATTAACATTTTCTCGTGACCATGCTGCAACCAGGTGCCTTATCTAGGAGTCCTGAGTGCTTAAATTGGCTGATTGATGAAGTCACTCTGGCAGTTCTGTTTATATTTTTACACAGTTATATCTGGTTTGTTTTCATCTGTCCTGCTTTGCACAAGTTGTTTGGTTTTGCTTGGGCTCACAGAAACAGAGGACTCTGAGCCAGCTTTAAATGTGCCATGTGTATGCATTTTAAATATGGAATAGGTGAGTCATCAACTCTTTTCACCTGCACATACACAGACACATTTAATGAACACCACCTAAATGAGTATTTGTCACACACGGCTTGAAACAGATCCTGTGGATCTGTTATACCACGTCACGCAAAGATCAAAAAAGGTGCCCTCTGGTTTGCTAAAGCAGCCTGCTGAGGTGCATTTTTCTGATGGTAGAGTCACAGAATAGCTGAGGTTGGAAGGGGCCTCTGGAGATCAACCATCCAACCCCCTGCTCAGCACAGAACCATGTTTTGAGTATCTCCAAAGATGAAGACGCCACCTCTCTGGGCAAACTACTGTAGTGCCTCATCACCCTTACAGCAAAATACCTTCTTATGCTTAAATGGGACATTTTGTATTTCAATTTGTGCCCATTGCCTCCTGCCCTGTCACTGGGTACCACTGAGAAGTCCTGGCTCTGTCTCCTCTCCTCCTTCCCACCAGGTATTTATACACATTGAGGCATCTCTTCTTCAGGCTGAGCAATCCCAGCTCTCAGCCTCTCCTCCCATGACAGACTCTCCAGGGTGAATCTCAGATTCTCCCTGTGAATCTCATTTCAACATATGTTTTTCCTTGCAAGACTGGGTGATTCATGACCCATCCCTTTCCTCCCACAAGGCTTGCACTCCTGCAATGCAGCAGCACAGGGTTGCACTGCTTCTCCTTCTTCAAAGTTTACAGTCCCTGACTGAGGACACTGACCTTGTGCTGCTTTGCAGGCACAGTTGAAGACTCTGAATTTCAATCCACTTACACTCATTGCATACTTGTATGGAAGGCAAATTAGGCTGCTTCATAAACAGATTTCCTTTTTTTTTTTTTTTTGTTAGTCTACAGCTCTTTTTAGCTCAAAAAGACCTTTTTATGATTTTGTTTTCATGCCATACTGCAGCAAGGTAGATTCTGGCTGGCAGACGGTGCAGAAAACACTTATTTCATCTCCTGTTTAATCTAGGTTTTGTAATAAAACCTTTCTCAGCAGCCACAGTTTAAAAACATACAGAGCTCACGGCATTATTCAGTAAGAATTTGAGCATTTGAGGCTAGGACAAGGTGAGGGAAGGGGGGCACCATTTGCACAGGGATCACTCAGTGTTGCTGAGAGTGTCAATGTTAAGAAAAAGAAATGTCAAAAATAAGAATCTAGATACCAACAACTTTTCAGTTCCCCAAATAATTGTTCCCTTACTATAAATGGACTTTAGTACTTCTTCATAGTGGTGGAAAAACATCACTAAACAGGATTGAGGAGTTTAAAAGTCCCATAGCTTTTGTAAACCACTCTTGGTGCAACTGCATTTTTGCTGGAAAGGAAAGGCAATAGTTAATGTACTCACAGTCTTCAGAATTAAGTGAAAACTGACCAGCTTGGGCTAGCTTAGAGATACTAGCTTCTGTTCCTTCCTTCAGAGCAAATAAACAAATATAAACACAAACTTCTTTCTTTTTTTCTTTTTTTAAAAAAAAGTAACAACTTTTCCAACCAAGATGCTACTTGGTGCTGCTCTCAATTGGTCTAGGTTTAATTAATTCCTAAAAGGAAATAAAAATAAAAAAGAAAGGGTAGGGGCAAAGGAAAAAAGAAAATAGGTAGTCAACAACACTGAGTCTGGGTTTCATCACCTCATGCTATTTGGAATAGATGCTCTAAATACTGAAAGGTTATTAACAAGTCAGGGCTGATAAACAGCCCTGGGGGCTGCTGCTCACCAGCATGGAAATCTTCTGAGCATCAGAAGGAAAGGCAGCACCTGCCATTAAAAGACCCCAGCCGCACATTTAGTTAGGCCTCGTGTTTTTTATCGAACCTCTTCTGTGGGAAACAGAGTTTTAGTGGAAGTAGGGAAGGCATTTTGGAAGATAAAGCTGGGTTTAGATGAAGAAGTTCACATCTGATGAGGGCTTCCTACTCTACCTGCAGCCTGGAGTCCAGGCTCCTCTGCTCCAGTAGATTCATCCATAGGTAAAACAACTAGAGAAAGGAGAGATTAAAAGGAAGTTCTTCTTCATGTCAATGGGAATGTCTCTTTTCATTGCTTTCTGTTGCTGTTGTTGTCAAGACACAAAATGTGGACTTAAAAAATCTTAAATAAATTTGCAGGGCAAGAAAACTGTTTCCCACCCAGCTCTAGAAGTGATAGTAGTTCATTGTATACTGGAGAAGCTCAGGAGAACATAAACCAGTCCTAAGGCAGACAATGCTGAGGCTCTTTGCGAGCAGAACAAGCATTCTATTCTTGCTGGTTAAAAGACAAGGCAGTTTTGAGTGAACTGACACCTTGTACATGACAGTTGGGCTGATGAAACAGTTTTAATAGCTCAAAGGGTTCAGAAGTAGCTCTGCTAATGCAGTCCCTTAGTGTGCACCCACTTATGCAGAACCTGCCCATTTCCTACAGCCTGGGAGCTTGCAGTAGAAAGGGGGCTATGTGCAGCTAAGTACCACATTGATTCAGCAATTCCTAAAAACCCCAGAAGTAATAAATTTGTAATTATTTTTTAATAAGGGAGGAGAGACATTTATGCAAGTGGGAGCAACACTGAAATGTCTCCCAGAAGGCAATGTAATACAGGCATGGTTGTCCCACCTGGACAAACTACTTGGCTTTACCTAAGTGAAACACACCACACACATACAAATCCCCCTTTTAAGAATTTCTAAGAGCCTAAAGTTGATTTTGTTCTGTTGGATTGCACAACTTCCCAGGACTTTATGATACACCATACCAGTGGAGCATAAGAATAGGTTGCATCATATTGGGTAACAGGATATGTTGAAAATTATTATTTAGGTGGTGAAGATCTCTTTTAGAATGAAAGTGGTAACACGCAGCTATCAGAATAATCCTCACTAAGAAATGAACTAAATCTTTAACTCGTTCCCCTTGTACAGTAAGACTCTGGGGGAAGATTTCCTGAAGCTTTACCCTTCCCTATGTGCCAGGAAAGACCACTAACAACACGCCTGGCTCATCATGCCTCCTTCATAGGGGAAGCAGAGAGCATGGGTGCAGCAGGATGTTGTATTTAGTGTCTTTTTCAGGACTAACAGGAAGCAATTCAAGTTTTCTAAGGCAGTGAAGAGAAAGACGCATAGTTATTGTAATGAATTAATGTACCAACTAAGCAGGTCTAGTTCCAGTGCCTCTGTATGACCTTCTGAACAATTGTCTCTATGGCTGGGCAAGTCAGGGTGGTTTCATGTTGCCTCGCTCACAGTGTCTGGGACCTATCCCACAGTACCTGCAGGAGAGGAGCTCTCTTATAGAAGAGACCTGGAAGCAGATGAACTAAAGAAGAATAGAAAGAAAAATAAACTCTGACCATTCTTTTGTATAAAAGAGAAGTATCCTCTACTTTTAAGATTCTATTTCCCCCTATTATACTTCCAGTTTCTCTCGTGTAGCTAATATTATTCAATAAGAGACTGAAGCAACATCTGATTTCACCATTGATGCATTCACCAGTCAAACTCCAGAAGGCAGTGTGGCAAAACAGTTGTGCCTCATGAAAGGCAGGTGCAAATGCTCAAATACGGCCTCTCTGTTGGCTCCCAGGGAGAAGCAACCTTACTTTATGGATTTAACTCTTGTCTAAGGTCTCCTCATGGAGAGAATATAAACGGCTGGTACCACCTCAGACGTGTCACATAGCCACATCAAGCTCCGATGTAAAACTAAAATTGAAAGAGATGTTCTTCTCCTACTCAGTACAAAGAAGGTGTTCTTGTGAAAAAGGATGGCACAAGGTTTCCATTTCCTGACTTTGCTCATGCTCTTTATGGAAGCGTCCTGAGTTGAGGTATGAGACACGGGCAGATGGGCAGCAGCTCAATGGAGGTGGTACTGTGGCATGCCTCTGAAGCTCTAATTCTGCCTTCCAAAATGCAAAGCTCCTTCCATGTAAACTTTAAAAGAAGCTGAAAGTTCAAAGATAATTGTCACATTCTCTAGCCCTGTGGCTAAAGCTTGGAGGACTGATTTTGTGATTAATCACATTATGAGATGTAGAAACACTGCAAGCAGTGCAAAGAATAATAGAACACTTGCACTCTTTACAACAAGACCAAAAATTAAGCCACAGTTTTTCGCCCCTAGGAAACACTGCACATTCTCAGCAGATTATTTAATTAAATTTTTAAGAAGGGGAGCTAAAATGGAGGTAAAAAGCACAGAGTCCTTTTATTAGACTGGAATGGAGACTTTCCAAGTCTATTCCCTGTATGCCATTTGTCTGCCAGCCAACAAACCACCTGCTAAAGTTTAGAAGGTTTTTGTGCAGCCATCACTTTGTAGCTATGCAAATCATAGGGGGATTAAAATGTGAAGAGAGCCAAACAACATGCTGTGGTTACAGGAATACCTAATATATGAGCAGTCCAGAACACCAGTGAGAGGAGGATGAGGGCTCAGGAAGCTGAGGAGGAAAGTTCTCTCATCAGCAGAACTCTAAACTGACCATTTCCTTCTTGGAGGAAACCTGCAATGTCACAAAGAGCAAAAGACCACTGGAATACTACTGGTTTGCTCAGTGTCACTGGTTTTGCAATGCTACCATGAAGTCTGTGAAATCTCAATTTATTTCTGAAGACCCTAGCTGCTTCAGATTTGAAGTCTGCTTTCACTTGAAGTTCTCCAGCCTACTTCATTACAGAGGGAAGCCTGAGATACCAATCCAGCAACTCAGCAACTAGAATGCTACAAACACAGTGGTTTTTTAATTCAGATTTTTGAAGGTCCCATTCAAGGTTCACAAATACCCTATGGCAATACATGCCATTTGCTCCCCATGAAAAGTAGTGCATTGCAGATTTAGGTAACAAAGACCGCAGTGCAATTGCAAACTAAGCCTCATGTTGAAAATTACCAAGTCAGCTCCTGAAATCATCCCCCCAAAAGTCCCAAGATAGCCACTTACATCCTTAGCAAACATCTATGCTTCTAATGTGCAAAGAGTGAATTTACAAGGAATGACAAGTGTTACACAGCCAGCTCCAGCCCACCTAGTCTTCCTTGCTTTTTTCTGCTTATGTGGAAAAAACATACTTTTAAAACAGAAGTACTGGTTTTTAAGCTTGTATAAATTCTGCAGTCACTTTATCTTGGAGCACAAGCAACCATTGTGTTCCCATCCATGCCAATCAGTTCCAGCCAGTAAGAAAAAGGAACTCTGACACAGTACAGCAGTATGCAGCGTGAACGTACACTTTTAAACTTATTAACCTGTTTGTTATCACATTAACATTTATAGAAAAGGACTTACACAGCATCAAGCCCTGGTCAGAAGAGACCAGGCCAGAGGCTTCTGTTGCAATACCATTCTGTTCTGGACACCAACAACCTTCCCCCACTTACATGCTCACCTCTTAATTAGATCGCACAGCTGAGTTTTCAGCTGCTAATGCATTTCCAGGACAAGGCAGCAGAGGATCTGGCTGACAACCTGGGGGTTTGTGCTGAAAAAGGGTTCTTTCATGTCTCATTGGTGTAGAGCAGCACTAGGACAGCATCTCACACAACAAGAAACAATACCGAACCGCTCCTTCTGGCACCAGGACCATGCAAGGCCCAGACACCCCTCCTCAGCATCACAGCTGAGATGGAGCAGGGATTTCAACAGGCACTTGGACATCAGATACACAAGTTAGTGGTGCTTACGGCTATCCCAGTTTATTCTGCTGTTTATTTCAGGATAGCTTGAGTGATTCAGAAAAGAGCAGTGAACTTCCTAAAACACTTGGTATCATGTGAACTATATTCCTAGAAATACTAGGAAATTTTAAAAGTATCCCAGGAGAACAAAACAAACAAACAAACCACAAAGCAAGGGATTTGCTTACAGTGAAAGACCACAATATGACAGAAAATATCCAGCCCAGTCAAATGCACTTTGAGATTATAAATCGCATTTGACTGTTAGCTACTAAATCTGATTGCTGCTTACCTACAGTAAATACTCAGCCCTTGATGGAGCACTGGACAAGGAGACTAGCAGGTCAAGAGATCAAGATCCAGAAACACTCATTTTAAGCAGTGCTGGCAGACAGTGGTAGGTGCAATGGTATCATTCACTGATGTAACTCAGTCAGAACAACTGACTTTCAATCCAGGACTGAGATATCACATGTGACACCTGTGGACAGAAAGGATTTCCTTCTGACAGTTGAGTAGTTCTTTCATTTTTGAAAATTTTCCATTTCCATCATGGAAAAAATGAATCTTAAGGTTTTGTATCCAGGGGTTTACTCCCCTTGCATACCACCTAGGACCTGGTTCCTTGCAAACAGCAGGTTTTGCAACTGGAGACGTGGGGAAGAGGCTCTTTTTTGCTAACAGCCAGAACTGCAGCTCCCCTGAACAATGCAGCAAGTTGAGGTGGAGCTGCAGTGGCACCTACCAAACAGGACATACAACTTCTGCTTCAAAGCACTTCCCTGGAGGAGATGCTAAGGCAGCTTATACTGCAGAACCATGTCAAGGTATGAATTGTGGTATATAACTACTTCTAAAAAAAGTTCTAGGTGGGCAAGCCAGGTCCCAGGATGGTAAACAGCGTTAGAAATGCTCCAAGAAAGCCAGCCACACCAGAAGAGCCCACAGTTCCTACAGCACCACCACGACGACTTGATCAGTTCATGTCACTTCCTGAATATTAGTAGTTGAACCCGCAAGGGTGGCCAATTTAGGGAGTGCTTTGCACACAAGCCTAGATATTTTTGTTTCAGTTCAGTCCATTGTAACAGCTATTTACCAAAACCATGCTTTAGTAACCAGTAAAGCATTTCAGTCTTTCCAGCTTGATATTGTTGCAATAGTATTGTCCTGACTTCAAAATGTAGATGCTTGCTCTTCAAAAAGCCTTGTGGTACTCTCTGAGCACAAAGCTGAGAGATGTGCTTTAAGGCTGATTCTCAGCTAAAGACACAACTTACCCCAAGGTTACTCATCTTTGTGCCACCAGGAGGTAAGAAGAAACGATGTCACTCTCCAGTATCTTGGTACTGAACTTTGTACCCTCTGGGCAGGGAACTGACACTATCCATCTTCCTGCTTGGGGCCTTCTTTATCAAACAAAAGTCCTCAGAGCCTCTCCCTCATGGCTGCAGAAACCAGCTCAGAGACAGCTGTGAATCATCTCTCCCACAATTAACTCCCGATGTGTGCCTGCCTGATTGCCTATGGAGAAACTTCTAACAGATGGGATGGCGCAGTCCCAAGGCACCTATCTCTTTAGAAAAGTGTGAATGTGGGGGAGCAGCATCGTTAAGACTCAGAGGAAAAAAGAAATGGAAAGAAGAAAGCGTATCCCAGTGTGCTTATTGTCAACACCTTTGCTTGCACTCTTCCATGCCTCCTTTCAAGTAGTCTAGGAAAAGCTATTCTGGTTAAACTAGAGCATAAAATTTGGTTTTTTCAGTCATATGCTGCCTTTCACATTTCTTCAATCTCTGGAGGAACAGAGTTGCTCATTGCTCTGGAGAGAAGCAGTTTTTTGAACAGGGAGAGGAGAGGAGATGCTGCCTCTCCCATTAGCTGTGATTTTCCCCATGAGAAGAAAACCCCCGAGGTCTGGGGCAGAGAACAATGTGCATGTGAAGGATTGATGGAAGAACCTCAGGACAACACAAATATGCCTGCAACACTGAAAATCCTTTGTCAAGCCCTTTCTTACTAGTGATTCTAGGTCTGTTGGATGGCACAGATTAACTGATATTTTCCATTAAAATAACGAAGAGTAAATCCTCTTTCACAGCCACATGTGCTTTGACTTTCTTAGCAATGAGACAAATTACTAGTGGTGGTTCAAATCCCCCTCTTCCGATCAACTACTTAGATTTTGGTATAAAGAAACAATGTGTTAGACTTTTAATGAATATATTTATTATCTAATTAAAATATTTTTAATAATTTCTTCAAAAAATAAAACAGTCTTTGACTATACATTAGTTCTTATAATCATCACAAAGTCCCAGCTGAGAGGTGCCCAAGCACTAGCTGAGTAGTGCAGCTTTAACAGCCTTTGCAAAACCATTCAGTGTGAATGCTAATTATAACTGAAAATGATCAATGGAAAATACAATAAAGGCAGGGCAGCTTATCAAGGCCAGATAGCTGTTTAACATGATACAATCTTGCTGTCTTACTGTCTTAAAGAAAATGTGGATCTGTTATGGTGCTACACAGGAAATCCTTAAGAAACTAGAGAAGAAAAACAAAAAACTGAACAGAGACAGCAGGAGGAGAACTGTAAAGTGAGCAAAGACACTGTTCTGGGGGAGATGCTAGTGGCTTGTGCCTCGAGAGCTGGTCTCAGGATTAATTTTATTCAACATATTAATTGGAGATAGTGGCATAAGACATTAAAAATGGGCTGAAAATAGCTGTTGCTGAAACATGGTATCTGATAACTTTCAAGCCTGGGGTAACAGAAAGCAGATAAAATTGAAGCTTCAAAGTGCAAAATGAGAGTAAGAGGTCAGTACCAAAAAGGTCCAACACACTCTGGGATGTCGTTAAGTAAAATTGCAGGAGAGGAGAAAATTGCAGGGATATCAATAGATTGCAGCTCAATTAGGTGCCATTAGTATGATTTAGTAGTGGAAGAAGGTAAATATGATCCTCTGATCTACCAGAAGTGTTTCTCAGAGAGCAGACATTAATGCCATGGTACAAAGCACCAGTTAGTCTCTATTGGAGTAGTAGAGCATCATCCTCGTCCAACAGAGATTCATTCAGCCATGAACAAGTACTATAAGAACACACAGGAATCAATGGAATGAAACCCCAGTATCTCAGGAAAGGGTAAAGGAGGTTTGATTGCATTCTAGAAGAGGTTGAGAGAGCATTCAGTTGTAACAACACATGAAAGAAGACAAAGAGCTGTTGAAATGAAAGGGAAATGTTTGCGTAAGTAATCTTAGACCCAAATGACTTATGGCTATGTTGTGGATGGAAACTAAGCAATGGTGCAGGGTGAGCAACCACAGCGTCTTAAACTTGTCTAAACCTGGGCTATGTTTCCTCTCCCTCCTTGCTGTAGCCTGTGACATGCTAGTTGCAGATTTGCTGCCTGGGGAGCTGCCTCAGCCTTATTACCCTTATTACCCTTCCCATTATGAGGGAAAAAAAGGAAGTTTTGAGATGGATCCTCTCAAAATGAAGAAAGATTAAATGAGTGCCTGTGGCAGGAAGTCCTTTTCAGACTGGCACTTACCTGGAGCCAAAGCCCCCTACAAAAGTCAGCCACAGGGACCAAACCCAGACGGATCTAACAGGCAGGAACTCATGCCTCCATCAGAGGAGATTCCAGCTCTCCTTCAGATGTGGCTGCAGTGGGTCCATTTTTAACATGTTCAAATCTTACTCATGTTAGCAGGCAACAGACAGAAAGCAAAACTGTTGAGTAAGGCACTGGCTGTTTGCACTTGGCATAGACACGTGCACACAAGCGCACAGAAGGAATGGTGAGAATGCTACTCCCACACCCTGCTTGGTAGAAAGCCTGCAGTCTAAGAATGTGCAAGTGCTAT
Source organism: Coracias cyanogaster (assembly GCA_033124195.1). Classification (NCBI taxonomy): domain Eukaryota; kingdom Metazoa; phylum Chordata; class Aves; order Coraciiformes; family Coraciidae; genus Coracias; species Coracias cyanogaster. The sequence goes on from JAVSBS010010616.1 coordinate 19,144, forward strand.
GATAGATTTCACATTTAAACAGGTATTGTTCTATATGCATTTAAGGGCTAAAATATCCCTATGGTTATAATAAACAAAATCTGGATTTTGCATTTCTAAATTCATGGAAGTAGGAAGGCAAAAAGGCAGAGCCCAGAATCTGTCGTGAGCAGTGAGGAGCAGCACTAACCCATTCCCTTTGCATTAGTGCCAGCAAAAATGTGGGTGCTTGTCCTAGAGGCCAGACTGTTTGCAGAGCTCCAGTAAGACTGCATGCACAAGTGTCCAACAGTTGCTTGCCAGGGTGTCCTTCCTGAGGCCCAAAACTAAAAGGAGCTATCTTCCTCACGGTCATAGTGGAAAACAATAATCTAAGACATTTATTAAAGGATAACCGCTTGGAGGACAGTGGATAGATGTACAAACTGTATTCACTTTGTAAATAAGCAATTGTACTGTACATAAACTGCTTGAGGGAAGGAACATACTCATTCTCTTTATGGTTACACAGTCCATGATTTGACCATAATGCTATAATATAAAGCTCAGACAACATTCACCACTACATTTTCAATAACATTATCACTCTATATGGGTTAACTGAGGCTCTCAAAGTAAAAATGGTTTGTCCTAATCTTGTTGTGAGTCAGTGGGAGGACCAGGGGTAGAGCACAGAAATCCTCTGCCAGTGCCACACTTGGAGCACATCACGAGTTTGTTCCCTTCCCTTTCTGGGCTCCCAGCATTTCCCCAGCAGCACTGACTTCATTGTGACTCTGACTCACTGTTGCTGCACTGTGATCTGGAAGTTGGGAAAAAGATGGAAGAAGTGCAAGACCAATTGCTTTTCTTCTCATTACTCAGATAATTTTGTCTGCGATGCATGGGGGTGTGCTCTGATGGATCATGTGGACTGGGATAAGCCTGACGCATGGTGAATGCAAAAGCAAGGGAAGCAGTACTCATTGGCAAGCATCTCAGAAACACACAGGCTTTCAGTTTCCTGCAGACCCAATGTCCACATTCCTAAGCTCTCCACGTGCCTATCTTCTGCTTTTATTTTTTTTTTAAACTCGGTCATGTTGAATTTACACCAGAGACAGATTGCTTCAATCAATAGAAGAGCTGTTACAGCAATCCCAAAGGAAGACATAACAGCGCATCAGAACCCAAGTGTTGTCTAACGGCAAACTGTCTCTCTGTGCTACCAATCCCCCCAAGTAAAACACCCCACCACTGACCGGGTGGCACAACCGCTACCCCATGTATTGATATTTGTGCGAGTACAAGACTCCTTCACTTCTCCAATCGCATCTAGACAGTGGCTCACCATCTTACTGAGAGGCCTGGGGCAGTGGGTTGACTCTGACCACTCTTTTTAGAAGATGTATGCTAAGAGGAACTGTTGTCCTTAAGAGCTACTACATGTCTCTGCTCTGCAAATATCCCACACCCAATGCTAAACATGACTTCCCCAAAAATACAGCCAGTGTTGCTTTCCACACAGCAAAATTCTGATCTGCTTCACTTTTTCAGTATTAAAAACCAAACTTGATTTAAAAAAAACTTTTACAGGTTTTTCACTTCGGAGAAACCCCACCCATTCCTGTACCTTTAGCCTGACCTGAGCTGCCATTGCTCTGGGCAAATCCAACGGGCCATTTGGATTTTCCAAAAACTTAATTTGCTCCATATGACTGACAGTAGGAGTCTGGTAAACCTGCAAACTATGCACACAAATCAGCTCAACTCTTTGTCTTTCTGTCTTCAGTGCAAGGAGTTCACCTTCCACACAGGCTATGAGGTGCTCATACAGCGGCTGTTGGATGGCAGAAAGATGTGCAAAGATGTGGAGGATTTGCTCAAGCAGAGGTAAGAAAAATCAGAATGAAAAAAGTGTGAACAGCCTCTGCTTCCTCTCCTGTTTGGCGTCTGGAAGGGAATAGTAGGCTGCTTCTGAATTTGGTAGTGATATCAGTTTACATAGAAAAGCCTGAGTGATTTGACTCGTAGTCTTTTGAAGAAGACCTTTGTGAAGGTGTGATAACAAATAGAAATGTCAAAGTTTTGAGAAGAGAAGGTTGAAAGAATCAGAATTCCAGAGCTCTGTTAAGACCCAGGTCATTACTGGTCCAGCATCAGATGGTAGCACATACATCCACAAGCAGCATTACTGAGTTTCCACTTTTACAAGGAGCAAATGACTTGCACATTTTTCTTTCTTTCTGAATGTGCTGTTGCCACAGACACGGTTTCAGTTTCCTGCAACTACCAAACCTGAGCCATTTTCAAGTACAGACAAAGCTATGTAAGATGCTACCAAAAGCATCTCTTTCTGAGACACCCAAGATAGCCTACATCACTCACTAGCCTTACCAGACTTTGGATAACAACATTGTAGTTTATGTCTGTCCTTTATATGCTTCTTGGGTGCTGCTCAACAACAGCCATGGACAGCTAGCACTGTTGTGGATGAGAAAATGCATATTACACAGCTGCTCTGACTCCTTTGCCATTCATTTTTGTACTTTTGTCTTAGAGAAATATATCTGAAATTTGGTTCTGGTTTTAAGTGGCTGAGTTTCAACATGTAGCATGAGGCACATAGATGTTCATGCACGACCTGTAAGAAAACCACACAGTACAGATTATATACTTAGCAGGTAATCCTAGAGCAGTTCATCTCAGAACTGCCTCCTTGTGAATGTTACTCTGCTTTCCTCAGACACAGCCTGCCTTTTCTTTCCATGCTGTCCTCATCTAGCTTTCTGGATTCAGGTTGGTTTTCTGAGGGCGACTTTTGAAGGGCAGAGACTTTCAAGGGGATGTGAGCTGCAAACTGAAAGTTGACTATTTCACAGAGTGAGGAGTTTCCCATCAAAATCTGAAGCTATTTGAATTGCTTTTCTTGACCACAAGTGGAAGCATGTTTTATTGCTGCCATGTCACACAGTCCTGAAGTTACATCTGCCTGATGGTAACTCAGCTTCAACTGTTTAAAATAGCTCCTTCGTGACTCATAACTTACAGAGATCAGAATTACATCGCAGGTTTCAGGAAGGCTCAGCACTGCAGCATGCATCCGATGCTACACATGCCTTTGTTTCTTTCCGAAACATTACAGAGGTTGCTGTAAGTTGCAGGAGATGGTTCTTCCTGGTTTGTGGTGGAGGCACAGAAGACTTTCCATAAGAAGAAAACATACACGTACAGACATTTTGCAGACTTGAAAGCTGCAAGAACAAATGTTTCCATGCACTTTTGCACAATCCCAGAACGTTCCAGTGAGCGTGCATGTGTGCGTGTGTGTGCCTGTGTGTGTACACACATGTTGGGGGAGGAGGAAAGGGAGAAAATATAGTGGGCATGGAGTTGCAGGAAGAAGGTGTTATTTCCAGTTTATTTCTGGAAGGTCTTTGTTTCAGCTTGCCCTCATGTTGTTCATGGGAATGACCTAGGAGGAGATCAAAGCATGGGATTAATCTCTGTTCCTAGAAGCTGCCTGTATCACAAGCTTCATGCCAGCATTTCAGCAAGGACTCCTGCAGCAGTTGCCCTAAGTCCTGAAACCAGCTGCCCTGGCTACAGGACACAGGTGAGCCGTGGAGAGAGACCAAGAATAGCCCCCACCCCAGGCTGCAGCAACTGTAGGCTGCTCTGTGACCATCCCTGCTATGCCAGCAGCCTATCAGACCTCCTTGGACTGAGGGAAAGTCCCCAGGATGAGCGTGCCTGCCACAGAAGATGGTCAACAACCAGTGAAACTGCACCAGAGCCACCGGTACAGCTGGCTACAATGCGAGGTGCTCACAGCCATCAGATGCAGAGAAACAGTCAAAAGGATGGCAGGGTGTTCTTGGAGACTGACTCCAACAGCTGCCATGCTGCAAAACTGAAAGACCAGCCCTCAAATGACCGGAAACCCGCAAATAGCAGTAATAATGCACAGGGTACCTGAGAGGGAAGATGGATGGAAGAACAAACAAGCAGGGCTGCATCCACATCAAAGTTCCTTTTTTGAACAAAGAGTATGTTTCCCTAAGATGGCAAGTTTCAGGCTCAAAATTATTTGAAATGCTTTGAAACCCCTTTTGAGAACTGGACTTACCCTAAAGAAAATCTCACTCCCTCCAAATCTGAGCACCAGGCTCTTTGTTCATTATTTATTAGTGACCACTCAATACTTTTTAGCAACTCAGTTCCACCCTGTTCTTACACTCAGGAGAAAGGAAATAAGACGTTTAGTACAAATACTTTTTTTTTTTTTTTTTTTAAAATGGAGAATAGACATTTCTTCCAGACCTGCAGGAGGTGAAAACAGCAAAGAAAGAATTGTATTTCTTTATTAACCATAGAAACAGAACTACTTTCCTGAGTCACTAGTTACAGTTCCCCATTAGGTGAGACATGGCATTGTATTGTCCCCTCCATGAAACGGTCACAGCCTCACCTTACCACTAGCAAGGCTCCTTCCCTCTCTGCCTCCACTGCAGCTGTTCAAGCAGCACCTCATGTTTCTAATGGGTAGAATTTTTCCTGCTACTTCCAGCTCTCATTTATTCACAATCTCTCTGAAATGGATCCTTTTGAACCTACTCTTCACTCCCCTCCCAGCCTTCATTTTGAGGCATCAAGTCAGCCGTTATCTTTTAGGTTTCTTTTGCAAAAGAGGCTCTCCATTCTGAGCATCTTCACTACGCTCCTCTCTTAACTGAACCCAGCTTTTGGGGGACAAAGTTGTATGTAGCATGCCACAGTAATCAAAGCCATGAAAATGGACTTCACTTTCCCTCATTTCTTCTAGAAATAGCTCACCAAAAATATTTTAGAGGTAAGTAAGCACTAGGATCGAGGAGACAGAGAAAATAAACAAAACATTTTTCATGTTTTGTACCTCAGATGCAATTACAATCTTGATCCTGGCACCACTAGGAGAAATTGAGTAAGTTTTTCTTTTAACAGAGCACAAGCAGAAGAGAGATATGGGAAAGAGCTGATTCAAATCGCCCGAAAAGCAGGAGGACAAACAGAAATCAAGTAAGGAATTATTTTCTTATTAGTGCAAATGAAAGCATTTTGGAAGCAATCTCAGACTCAGGTGTTTTGCCTATGACTTGGGTCATAAGCTGCTCAATTCAGTGTGTTACACAGCACTTTGCAATGTACAGGGAAACACCATAGTCCTTCAAAGCAGGATGCAAAAAGTCTCTGCTTGGGAATTGCCAGTAGGTCTTTACCACGGATTTTTTTTTTTTTTTCAGTATTCCTAACAATGTTTAGCATTTGCTTCCCAAAGCAAACTAAGTGATGGGAAAAAAAGAGAAAGGAAAAGGTTGTGAAATGTTTAGGATGGTGGCTTGGCAATTCTGGGAAGCTG
>JAVSBS010010616.1:25606-41014 GCA_033124195.1 Coracias cyanogaster
TCCCTCTTAAGGTGGCGGAGAGGGAAAAGAGAAAGTTTTCTGTTTTCCCTTAGACTTTATATCTTGCCGCGCCCCACGTATCACCGCCCTCCAGCTTCCGTTTCCCGGAAGACTTCCTGGTGATCCATGGGAGTCATAGTTCCTTCTAGCTGGCTTAAAAAGACATTTCAAAATAACGGGTCCGTTTACCACATGGTCCTACCTGGAGCCTCTGGCAGAGGGCACCTGGGGAGACGCGAGGCCAATATCTAGGCTTTTGGAGTCGTGGATACAAAGGCTCTGAAGCCAACTACATTTAAACTGAGAAGGAGATACTGGCAGCGTATGTAGACTGGGGCAATGGATGCAAGCTAGAGCACAGGAAGTTCTACCTCAACATGAGGAGGAACATTTTACTGTGAGGGTTACAGAACACTGGAACTGGCTCCCCAGAGAGATTGTGGAGTCTCCTTCTCTGGAGACTTTCAAGACCTCTCTGGATGCGTTTTTGTGTAACCTGCCCTATATTCTATGGTCCTGCTTGGCAGGGGTTTGGACTCGATGATCTCCAGAGGTCCCTTCCAAACACTAATGTTCTATGATTCTATGATTCTATGAGTTCAAGCTTCCTCAGAAGTGGTCAGCACTGAAGCACAGCTCCTCCTGTCACCCCAACTGCTGGTGTTGGGCTGGATGTTCAAAGGAAGGGACTCCGACACACCATGCAACGGATGCCACGTGGAGTAAGTGGGTCGCAGTGATACCACAACGGGCTCAAATAGGGAACCCCAGCCATCCAGGAATATTAGAGATGATCACAGACTGGCCAGAAAGCAAACATTTTGAGATGTCACCACAGAAGAAGGTGACACAAGCTCTGGAGGCCACACCATATAACAAGCTGTCAGATGAGGAGAAGCACTATGCCTTGTTTACTGATGGGTCCTATCGCATTGTGGGAAAACATCGATGGTGGAAAGCTGCTGTGTGGAGCCCCACAAAACAAGTCGCCGAAGCCACTGTGGAACAGGGTGAATCGAGCCAGTTTGCAGAGGTGAAAGCTGTCCAGCTGGCTTTGGATATTGCTGAGCGAGAAAGGTGGCCAAGGCTTTACCTCTACACTGACTCATGGATGGTGGAAAATGCCTTGTGGGGGTGGTTGCAGCAGTGGAAACAGAGCAACTGGCAGCGTAGAGGGAAACCCATCTGGGCCGCTGGACTATGGCAGGATATTGCAGCTCGGGTGGAAAACCTAGTTGTGAAGGTGTGCCACGTGGATGCTCATGTACACAAGAGTCGGGCCACTGAAGAACACCAGAACAACCAGCAGGTGGACCAGGCTGCTAAGATTAGAGTGGCTCAAGTGGATTTGGACTGGCAGCGCAAGGGTGAATTATTTCTTGCCCGGTGGGCCCATGAGACCTCGGGTCACCAAGGAAGGGATGGGATTAAAAATCCATCCACAACAACCAGCCAAAAGCTTTCAGTATCAGAAAAATACATAGATAACCTTAAGAGAAACAACTACAAGGCCAATTAATACTGCTTAGCACAACTTCTGAAAGGAATGAATTAGCTGCAAAACCCTCCCATCACACCACCAGGTCAAAGCCATGCTCTGTAGCTGCCATGGAAAGCAGAGCAGGAGAGAAGTGGCACAAAGCCAGAGTGAGCAGCAGTCCCCGTGCAGGGGCCTGTTGTCAAAGAGTTTGTGGCAAACCAACACCACAGCCAATGCCAAGCCAAGCCAGCAGCATTGCTGTGATGGGCAGCCCAGCAGGGAGGGCCTCATGTGCTTACGTCCTCCAAGTACCAGTGTGAACATTTCTTTCCAACTCCAGAAACTCAGTCCCTGGCAGCCAGCTGGCTCTTCTGATCTCAAACCCTCAGAGGTTAAAAAATGGAAAGAAAAAAAGCCCTCTTTCTGTTGCTTCCTGTGCTTGAGAGAAGAGGGTCTGCTCCACAGAGAAATTAGGCAGTGGTGGGGAGTTACTGCCCATGTTGTTAATCCAGAACAGTCACGACTGGCACAAAACAATGCAACGAGAATAAGCATGATGTGTAAACACAAGCACCAGGGAGAAGCCTGGAGAAGTCTATGGCACACTGCACCAGGTAGTGGCCGTCACTGTAGAAAATATTTCTCTCCCAAACCTCCTCTATATTTTAAAAAACTTCTAGTTTTAAATCAAAGATAAAAAAAGATGACAACACTTTTGCAGGCTCTTCCCTTCTCCCCCAAACTTTTCTTCAGCTGGAGCAAATTGCTGAACTCAGCTGAATGTATAAATAGACTCAACTGCCCTTTTCTAATTACTGAAAGACACAGATGAAGACATATGCTGCTGACTCAAAAGAAAGCTAGTAAGGAAGTCTCGCTGAAATGTAACAGCAACTCTGAGATCACTCTCCATTGCTCTGAGAAAAATCTAGGTGACAGCAGCCAGCAGGTTTCCATCCTATGTGCTGTACAGTGCTTGCTCCCTCCAGAGCGTTACATCTCCTCTGATGGAGAACTGATCCCTCAGGGCCTTGTACCACTCATGCTTGGCACAGATGACTACAAGCCAGGACTGTGCTAGGACACTTCACTACTATCAGCAGTAATAGAACATCGTGCCCTGGGAAAAGAGGACAACGTTGCATCTCCACCTGCAGACTCCTAGCACCATAAATGAGAGAAATCACTTTGACCTGAGACTAGCAGGGGACAAGTTTTTGGCACCGCTACTGGAGCGTGATGACTTCAGTAAGGTCCTTGTTGTTCTTTTTCAGACCAGTATTGGAAATGGCCATGGCCAGCCTACAGCTGTAGAAAAATTTCTAACAAAACTATAAGCAGAGAGGCAGACATGCCACAATGAGGGAGATGTGCTGTAACCACTTTTAATTTATTTTTTTATTTTTAAAAAAAAGCAAAGACAGGGTTTCTAAAAGAAGGTGATGCTGGTTACCATGGACATAGCAAACAAATACTTCAGCTTCTAGCTCAAGAAATAGGAAGACCTTACAGGGAACTTTTAACAGCCAAAGGACACAATCATTCAATAGTCCAGCCTGATTCAAGCAACTCAGGCATTCTGGCTGCTTGCCCTTGCCTCGAGCACTGCAACTGTTCCTATAGGGTAGGGAGATATTCTCTTTCCGTGCCATGACACAGATCTAACTCACAACTTGCTATGGGCCTGGGCAAGTTCATTCTAATATACGGAAAGATGCACACACTTCAATCTAAGTGCAAGACTTCAAGAAGGGTCACACAGGCAAAGACCAAAATCTTTCAGCCTAAACCTGTTGCCAACACTAGATCCCAAAGGAAGAGTAGAACAGGGCAAGCACATGAGGATATTTCTCCTAAATAATCTTCCAGCCTGAGCAATTTGTAGTTCAGGGGCTGCCACACCAAGAGCAGCAGCTTTGTGTGCCATAACCCCAATGGAGTTTTCTTTTGTCTTTTTCTTATTTGAAGCCCCCAAACATTTTAGTATCCACTGAATCTTACGGTGAAGCAATGAACTTTCCTGTTAAGTGCAGAAGTGCCTTTTCCTTTGTTGATTTTTAGCCCTTGTACCTAGTGTGGGTCAGACCTAGGAGAGGGCAGGGCAGCCCTTGAGGAGTGGGCAAAGCACAAGGATCCTAGCAGCCAGGGTGGAAGGATGGATGCTGCACAGAAATGGATGACTGGAGGTCACCTATCACAAGTCAGGGCTAAAGTGTATTTTAAATTGTCTTCATTTCTACCTTGTATTAATTTTAAAACCCTGTTATACCACTTTTTAAATTACACACACACTCAAAAAGTCTGAATCACAATTTCATAGTCTCTAATTGAAAAAGAAATAATGAAAAATATTATTACAAAGCTACAAGCTATGTATTCTTGGCAAATGGCAGGTCACACGGAAGTCCAGCAAGGGAGAGGGAACTACTTGTTAGGAAGTTGAAACTGCAGTATAGTTTTGTACTCTCCATATCCTGTGTGGCATACAGGGGAGAGGACACACAGGATGTTGGGATTTTCAGCTGCATTACAAACTGCTGGTAGCTCACACAGTAATGGTGTCTCAACACACTATAGATGACTCTCAGCAGAGCTCGTGCCTTTAAGAGGAAACGCCTTTCAGGCTGCAAGGACAGGGAATTTCCATGCAGTAGCTTTAGGCAGCTCTTCAGCAGAAAAACATGAAAACAGAATATGCTACAGAACCAAATTTTCAGATACATCCTCAGCTTCAGCTGAAACAGAGCCTCTGGGAACTCTGTTCTTTTCTAAAAGAACTGATGTAAACACACGGTAGCTGGTTAAATTCTGCCTAGTCTGACAACAGCTATTTTTGTCACTTGCTTTGCTTGTCTCTTCTCATGTATATGATTTCCTACTTTTTTCCTTCCCTCTTTTCCACTACCATCTTCTTCAGACCTCGGGAAAGGGTAGCTCCTTCAAGCCCCTGTCTGCTCTGCCCTTCTCTGCAATGCTTGAAATAGAGTATTTCAGTGAGTGTGAGGTGAGGGCATCTGTCATGAAATGCCAATTGCTGGCTCCTGTGTATAAATATAGTACACCTGTCACTTAATATATTGAATCCTCTGTATTATTCACACAAAGCAGGCATTTTTGAACTGAAGCTAAAAGTCATTTTAGAAGGTCACATCCTTCAATGGTTAGTTATTCTCCACTTAAATGTCCTAAACCTGCACAGAATTTATACACTTAGAATTTTCAGGACTCTGTGAAAACGGACCCAAGCACATGCTCTGCAAGGCCTAAGCCTCTGCTCAGTTCTTGTTAAATCCGATCTAGGTAAGCTCTCTGGTGGTGAGGACGGGCATTTTTGAGCAGTGTTGCTCTCTGTCCGAGAGACATGAGGAAATTCAGTTTTATGTTAAAAGGTACAAAAGCTGTTCTGATTGTTTTATCCTTTGATTTGAATGGCATCGGTCATTCTGGCATTGTGAAGGGTCTAATTCATAGTCTACAGGGAAGAGAAGGTACATGGAGATGTCATTCTGTTTGCTCCTGTGCCCCAGGAAAGCCTGGGGTGATGTGTCCATGCTCCCAGTAACCAGCCCTAGGAGTGATGATACAGCCTCCTTCCCATCCAGTTTGGGGCTGTTTCTGCTTCTGATGCATATCTGAAAATATCCAAGTACCAGAAGCAAAACATGGATGCAGACGCACCACAGCACTAGAGGAACCCTCCACATTTGTTGCTACTTTCATGAAAGATGTGCTACACCCAACCTGACAGAAAGCCCAGCCTGCTGCAGAGAGCAGCCTCCTGTAATAGCTGATATGACCACTCATACTAGTGCGTGCCTTGCAAATTTATAGACACACAGAAGCTTGGACTCCCCTGGACACAGAAAGGGTGCTGCTCATGCCTGTTCTCCACCACAGCTGGCTTTGACATCACACCACAGCTAGTGCAGAAATCTCTGCAGTTGCATTGAGTGGTTTTGCCTTGCAGTTTATAGCTCCTCTGAGAAAAAGAAGAAAAGATCTTGGAAAAATTAATTCTTCAATGTTTTCACCATATCCCCACTAAGCAATGTCTGACACAATTCTCATGTGAAATACCCTGTTGTGTGCCTGGTCTAGGACTTGGCAGTGACTCCATTACCATCCTGTTAAAAGAGCACAACTCCTCCCCTTCTTTTCTTTTTTTTTTTACAATGCAGAATTCCAGGTCCAAATTATTTGAGACCAGATGCTTCTAAACTTCTTTCCCTCCAATTTGCTAGTACCACTGGACTCTACAGAAAGTAATGTTAATAAAACTACACCGGGTCTCCCTTGTCTGGCATTGGGTTGGTTTCATAACCATGTTATCAGGGTCTAAGTTACCACAGGCAGAGGGTGAATAGGACTGCTGGGAAGTGGTTTGTAGAGTTCATCTGGCAGAGACTTCTCTCCATTTCCGAAAGAGTATTTTTTTAAAATTACAATAAGAACAGAACACTGTAGATCATATTGATGTGAAAATAGAAACCTAACAGAAAGGAAGGTGGGGTTATTTCACACTTCTATTCACCAAGCAGAGGTAGAAAAGAAATAAAATTTTAAAAGAGCTGTGGTTTTCCGGTTAGAAGAGCCTGTTCTACCTTCCTGTGTACAAGATGTAAAGGCACTTTCTGAATTACTCAGTTAAATCAGTCCATAAGGGCAAAGTACTGGAAAAAAAACGCTCAAACCATCAAGCCGAAAGTTGCAAACAAAACAAAATAAAACAACAAAAAAAACACAACAAAATAAGATGACTGTGGTGCAACAATGTGTGTATAGTGAGTATATCTGTGACCTAAGCACTGCCACTGATAGAGTTCTGCTAATTACATCTCTGGTGCCATAAAATCCAGCTTTTGATGACTGTGAAGCAGGAGGAACCAGAGCCCTATCTACCGTACATTTCCTGGTAGTCCTCATGTCACATAGTACTGCCCAGCACAGCCTGCTCTCCAGCAGCACCCCAGTTCTCTAGCAAATACAAGGTCCAGAAACGAAGAGAGAGAAAGCAAACACAGAGCAGCTAGGACAAGTTCACTCTGAAGTGCTGCCATCCCACAATGTACCAATCAATTCCCCCTCCTGAACCAACTAGAAGATCAAGTTGCACAGTGGGTAACCGAAGTGGATTTATGATCAGATGCAGTGGTTCCTCAGGGCTCCTCATACCTGTACTGCAATGGTGGGCAAGTGTCAAACAAGGCACTTCTGCTCAAATACAAGATGCATTTTCTGCCTTGAAAGCAGAGGACAGTTTCGGTTGGGAGAAAAATCAAACCAAGCTCTCAAACGAAGCATTCTGTAGATGTCTGCCCTGTTAGAGGAAAGCCACAGGGACTAGTGGTCAGCACTCTAAGAGACAGAGTTGTCTTACCAGCTTCGGTGTGCTGGCTGTATTTGGAAAGTATTTTGGAATCTGCAGAGCAAGAATGCTAAACGATGGCTGAGCTTTACTGTAATGAGCTTCTCCCCTTGGTTCCCCTGTTCCTCTAGAATCTCTGCTGTTCTTCTCCCCCTGTACTTGGAAAAGCAAACACCAAAACGTGCATATTTTACAAGAGCCGCTCAATTTCGCTGTACTCGAGTAGCAGGAGAGTACAGCAAATGAAGGCTGCAGCGAGTCGGCACCCCAGAAAGCGGTCAGAATATTTTAGCCACTAGATGGCAAAAAATCACTAGGAGTTGGTGCAGTGGCTGTTGCACAGGCTCTACCTGTTGCCCGTTATTCCAGATTCAGAGTCAATCCTGTTTCTGCCAGAAATTACTTCTGACAAATCTGATCTTTAAATGTCCAAGAGGGAGTCGTTTAACAAACACACAAAGTAAATTCGTGTCTGGCCCTATTTTCAATCAGGCATCTGCAGGAAGCTCTGGGTCAGGGTGCCCAAAGGGAAGACCAGAGCTCTGTCTTCCACTGGAGTGGTTTAACAGTCTTCCAGAATTTACATGGAAATGCCAGAAGTGAGTAATTTAAAAAAAAAAAAAGAAAGAAGTAAAATAAAAGAGACAAATTGCAAATTTTCAGTTTTGCTTGAATTATTTTCAACCCCAGGTTTTCTAACTTGGCCACAGAACTAACGAACAAAATCAATGACTAGCACAATGCTAAGCAGCATAATATACTGATTAAAGAGTGTCCATGAGAGTGAGACATCTTCACTTGGGATGCTTCAGAATAAAGTTCTTATCAATCCTACTAGGAATTCAAACCCACCTGGAAGAAATAGGTGGTAAGTACCGTATATACAAACCAGCACAGACAAAATTAAAACTCACTTGTATGCTGGCTACACGAGTTGTTTCCATTAAACCCTGGAATGATATATTTCACCGGTAGAATAGGAGCATCTAGCAGCAATGAGGATCTCACCTATAGCACTGCTACTGCAGCCAGCACATCCCTGAAGTCATAAAGGAATACCTGACGGATCCAAGGGTCAAAATTTGATTTATTCTCTCCCACATGTAACTTGGCACAATGACATATTTGCTACTCTGTTAAGCCCCATAACGATGAGGGATCCAATTCACTGATTTTAGAAAATTATTACAAAAATAATGTAGGAAATGGCTGAAGTCTATTTCAATCTACTTACGAACTGTGGCCTTGCCCCAGTCAGCAGCTAGAGAATTGGCTGGACAAATCTTTCATACAAGGGAGCAAATGGCCAGAGCTTTCTGAAAAGGTCATTAGAGACCATGCAGGGGGCAAACTGGTCACTCTCCAGGTCACAGCCAGATGCATTTTTATACCAGGAGGCACAGTCATCCTTACAGAAAGCCAGCAAAAAGGAGAAAAGCCTCATGTATGGCTTATGATCATTAACTACCCTGGCAGCTCGGACGCCTGGAAACTAAAAAAGAAGCAAATTGCTTTTGTCCTTGATATATACTGAGAAAGCACTGTTTTTCTGTGTCCACTACAGCAATCTTGCCAGTCTTTGCGTAACCTGCATCACCAACAGCAAGGGAAAAAAAAAATCTCTGGGAACAACAGATCAACAGAGCATGCAAACAGCGTGTACAGTTTGCAAGTGGCCTCTATGTTTTAAACTCCCCTATTTACCTATTTCAGGCATGAAGCTGTTAGCACACTTTCTACCTCCTATTGGAAAATCCACAAAAAAGATCAAATATTAGTCCTTGTATATATTTAATTTTTCAAAATAATTCATTAGAACTTCTAGGTGAGAAAAAGCTATCTTTGCTGCTGATATTCATCTTTTTAAATTTCAAGCTTTTAACTCATTTAACATTTTAAAATTCATTTAACAAACACCATTTGTTTCCTTTTTGTTGTGAAAATATAGTTTCCATCAAAATTTCACACCAGACTCATTTTTTTTTTTCAAATGAACCTTCAAATTGTTTGAGTCCTATCAGCACAATACTGAAAAATACTCACTCTAGCATGTTTTCCCTGACTTATCTCAGGATATTCACCACAACAAACCTAGCTGAAAGCTGAGTCCAACAGCTCAATACTCATCTTTCCTGGCTGAAAGTCCTTTCCTTGTATTTCCCCAAATTTAAACTTGGAAGTGGATTGCAAAGCAGTTACCACTGAGAACAGGCCCAGACTTGCCCCTTGCCTGTGCATTTTTCTTATGCCTGGCAGGGCAGCCTTGCTACAGGAAAAGCAAGCTTTGATTAGGAAACAGATGTCCAGCCTAAATTAACACAGGGCAATTAGGACCTTTCCTGGGTCTCTTAAGGCTCCTGAAACAGCCCAAGAGATGCAGGATTTCCCTACCCATCTGCAGTTGCACATGGCTGGGCAGTGATACACATACTCTTCTGGGCTCTCCAGTAGCCAGGCTTCAGCCAAGGAGACTGTCTTCATCAACAGGCTTTTCTCCTGGGCTCCCAACTGGAGTAGGCCAGGGCTCCACGGAGATCCCAGAATTGTTTCCTTCAGAGAACAGCACACTCCAGGGCTTGAAGAGATGATTTCTAAATTTGAAAAATCTCAAATCACACCACACCCCTTCTTCTGCATATACAAATGCCGTGCCAGCCTTCAAACTCAGAGGTAGAGGAAATTAGCAAGTTGAAAATGCCTTTTACTGACTATGCTCATTCCTCTTCCATCACTTCTATGCTGATATGTCTGGCGCTTTCTTATAATGGACTCTGGCTTGCCAAAAAACAGGACATGAGGCAGTCTTTCATTGCCCTTTCATGCCCTTCTGCTACTCTGCGTTGTAGGACCACTGAGTTACGCAGGTCCATCCAGATGAGCAGCGTAGCATCTCTTTTTGCCCGTTTCCATGCTGTACTTTACAGCCCAGCACTGAGGTCTGGTTTCACAGCATAGTTTTTTTCTTGCTGTGCTTTGGGGCTGTCAAAAACCCCTGGGAGCATCGGGGTTTCAAAGCCTCCGTAGGCTCTCTGCACCATTTGTGTCTTTTCAAGGAAAGTGAGCTGTGCCACACGGGGGTGCTCAGAAAGCATGGTAGAGAGGATGCTGCACATCAGAGCTGCTCCAGCTTCAAGGGTGACTGAGGAAGAAAAATTTGCTGGTGCTGCATTCAACAGAGAGGGTGGAGCTGGTTTTGCTCTACCCTTCAGACTAATGCTCCAAAACACAATTACCCTTGACCGTCTTTATTTCACTCAGTTGACGTGTATCCACTGGCATGGTGCGAGAATAGAGAAACGTCTGTTAACATTTACAGTCACAAATACAGCAGGATTAAAAAAGAGGGTGCACATAAAGAGCAGTGCAATTCCTTGCTTCATGAAGCATTTTATCACATCTCCTGATGGTAACAGATTGATGCTATTGTGCTTGTTAGCATGGTCAACTTTTATGACAAGACTATTAAGAGTTTTATTGCTATATGGATCTTTGTGATTCTGAGGGAAAGTTTTTCCCCTAGATTCACAACTCATCCTTAGAAGGCTATACTAATAAAGTGCACTTGTTTCTGCCTTACAGCACACTGAAGGCAGCATTTGAGATGCTCAAGCAACGTAAGTATTTACATCCCCCTTTCTGACCTGGGTAAGACATGCACTCATGTTCATCCCCTCAGGGGTCTTTCATCCTCTTTCCCCCCCCTCTATTTCTTTTCTGTCCCAGTCTGTAGCATGCAGAGTGGAGGGAAAGGACACTTACTGGGAGTCCCCCAGGCTGGGTACTCAATCCACTCTCTGGTGGCATAGAAAATGGCTTGTTCCTCAAGTTAGTTTTATCTGGATCAAGTCACAAAATATCAGCTCTTTTCCCTCTTATGCAAACTAGACATCAAAACAGCATGTTTTCTAAATGTACCCAAGGCTGAACAAAAACCTTTCACACTCGGAAAATACAACACCATCACAGCCAGTGGGATACTGTACCTGGCTACTGGCACCTGCTATTTCAATAAAAACACCCTTTTGAAAAGCAGCTGCTGAGTTAAGGTATTTTTAGAGCCTGGGTGGGGGAGCTCAACATTTCTGGAAGATGTGGTGTTCCATTTCAGAGGCACCAAAGCCGACAAATGAAGAGAAGTTACCAGCCACTTCAAACAGCATCAGCCAGGTGCTCCGAAATTCAATCCGTCTTTGCTGACCCTTGGAAATTCTCAGCTTGCAACCTCATATAGTGACATCTGTGCAAGGCTGGATGCAACTAGCAAGCAGATCCCAAGAGCAATGACAATCCAGCAGCATAGTGGAGGGAAAGCAGATATGGGCTGATGATGGAGGTCAGAGATCCTTCTCTCCCTCTGCACCACAACACCTGACCTCCAGCCCCAGAAAGAAGCAGAGGGACTGAGGTAAATGGGGCTATGAAGAAATGCAGCCAGCTCTGCACTTGCCAAGGCTGCTCTGAGTGAGTTCTCCAATTCTGCAGTGAGGAGTCTTGCCCATGCATTTTGCAGCTGCTGAGAGGACCTGCAATAAGCTGTGTGAACCCTCAGCAATGTCAGTGCCAGCAGAAATACAGGCAGGCCTTTAGTAAGGTTGCTCTGTTCATGACAAGTCATACAACAGCCACATCCCAGAAATCTCTCCTGAAGAACGTGACTTCATATTTAAAGACTGTTCCACTGACTTTATATGAATTCTGATTTGCTTTAGAAATTGAAAGCGTTGGAAATTCTCATATCCAGCTGGCAGTAATGCTGAAGGATGAACTGAAAGGAATAGAGGAGTTCCGAGAAAGACAGAAGGAGCAGAGAAAAAAGGTGAGGAACTAGAGAAATGTTTAAACAGATTGGGTCAATGGTCCATGCCAATGACCTGTCTCCAGCCATAGGCTGCGAACACTGCAAAAGATGATAAAACAAATGCAGTGTGCCCTGTTCACTCCATACACTAGACTGTGGAAGAAAATCTCTCTCTGATCCCAGCTGGAAATAAAGTAGTGCTGTGAACTCAGGAAGCAAAGGCTTTAAGTCAATTTTACTCTCCTTGGTGTAACTACAAATACTATTATTATTCCTTTAAGAACTTAATCCTTCCTTTTCTCTTTTTTTATACTCTTGCTAATTGGGTTTCTTTGGTATGATCCCACATGATCTCCAACATGCTCTAAAATAAAGGGGTAACACAAACATTTAAAAACAAAAAAAGCAAATGAATATAATGCTGAATGCAACACTAATATATGCCAAATTACAAATATGTGGAATAAACAGCGTGTAGTTTATGTTGTATAACAAAAATTAGAGTATATTTAAGGCCATTTAATCCCCTATGATTTTATCAAGCTCTAAGTCCCTTGAAGAAGTAGCTCTCAATACAAACAGCCCTCTTTTACACCTTACACGCTTACACCTTTTCTTGTTCCATGGGGTTGAAAACAAAGATGGGACACTGAAAGCACTGATTGATGGAGGAGTAAAATAAAATATTCCATCCTTTGCTCATTTTAAATAAATGAAAAGGCATATGAGCAGCATGCAATGCCATAAAAATCTTGTGTCTACGACCTTGACACACAGGGACTCGCAATTGCAAAGAGCTCTGAATACGAGAGTGTGTAAAACCAGTGCTGCTACTGAGATTTGAGGTCCACAGGGATCTGATGAAGCAAATAAGACATATAAAGACAGACAGCATGCGCCTAGTTCATCAGCATTTGTATTCCCCCCATCACTTTGCCACTAGGATTTGCAGAAACAGAGGCTTCTTCTGCTGTTGAAAACAATAAGTCCACAACTCAACTGGGAACACAGGGGCCTGGAAAAAAGGGAAAAACTGCTTTGGAGTCTCAGGCAAGCTTTTTTTCTCCGTCCAGCACGTGGCTGTGAGGCAGTCAAGATTAGACATGCTAGATGGTGTCAGCATTTTTGGTAACCTCCCAAAATGCTGTGATCTGTGTTTCACTGTAGCCGGTCTCAGGACTGTCCTATTTAGCCCAATGTGAAGCATGCCTGTGGGTAGCCCTGGAGAGAGTTTTGCTTGTCCAGAAGTCCCACCAAAGAAAGCCATATCCTGCCAAGTAGGAGCATATCACAACTAAAGCCATAAAAGAGAATTCAGCACTGTCTTTCCAATGCTGACCAGATGACGGTATGGAAATCAAATCGCATAGAGCTTACATTTGCCAGAAGCACTGGACTACACAGGAATTTTACACAGGAATTTTTTGTGTTTAAAATGGACAACTGCCCTTGCTCACATGGGTGAGACAGTGGTTTGGGTCTGAAAAGATGTGGGATCAAGCTCTCTCCTTAGGAAAAAAAAAGGGGGGGGGTGGGGAGAAAATGGAGATCTACATCCTCTCTGCTATTAATGAAAAACACGGAGGCAGAATTATCTTGGATTATGTTATTATTATGTATTATTACCTGGCACTTAGATACTCTCTGTATCACTTAGAAACTGTCATTTATAAAAGCGCAGTGAAGTAATCTTCCCCACAGGCACATGGCTTATAGAAAAGCCCTGGCAATGGCTTTCCTAATTCTGCCACTAAAAAGGTGAGGAAGAAGTCCAAAGCAAGAAATGCTTACTTCTGTATGCTTCTTGCAGTACGAGTCTGCAATGGAGCGCATCCAGAAGAGCAAGTTGTCCCATTATAAGAAAACAATGGAGGTAAGCAAGGAGGTTTTGTGGGGGTTTCTTGATGCAAATTGGCTCCACTTTGAGACAGGGTGAAATCAATGTCACGCGTACCTGTATTTAAAGAAAAGTCAAGAGTGTGTGAGTGTGCAAGAGCGTGTGCATGAGAGAGAGAGGATGTGATTCCTGCTACGAGGAGGGAGCAAAGCTTCCCTGCCGCACGCACTGAAGTGTCTCCGAAACAAATAGTCAGAAAGTTAATGTGAAATGAACAATGCCCCTGGGTCAAACAGGATTTAATTCTTTCTAGGCAGAGATATATACAGAAGCAACTGTAACTTTTCTGTGTAAATACAATTTTTAAAAAGGTGAGGGAATCTCGTAAACTGGAGGAAACCTCTCCAACTGGAAAGCTTGCAGGTACAGGAACTGCAGGCAGCTGGTTTTGGTTTCTAATGGGCAACTGCCTTTAAAGAAGAGTAGTTGCAGACCCATCAGTGCTACAGCTGGAACTGTACTGACAGTTTGTATTTAAACGTGGTTGTTCTAAGTGAATCTCTAAGACAGGGAGGTCTTTTGGTGCAAATAAGGATTTCTGTTGCTTCTGAAGACTACTCCGAGACCATTACCTGTGGGGTGTCGGTGCTGTCTCACAGCTTGGAGCAATGGGCAAGGCAACACTGTGGCTTCAGCCACCTGATGCTCCAAGTGACACTGTAGAAATGACAGCCCATCCCCACTGGCCCCCTGGGAATGTGGGCTCCTAATTTTTGTAGCTCAGACAGATGCCTGATGCACTGATGGTGCTAGAGCTGCGTGTGTATTCATGACTACCCCTCCGGGGAGCTGGCTGCAATTGTACAAAGCAAACAATTTCATGGCTGCAAGAAAAGGAGCTGATTTATGCTGGCAGCCCCCACCTTAATTTTCAATTCAATTTTTCTCTCCTCATGGTGTTCACTGGGATTTTTTTTCTGTTGCCCAAACTTGGGCACTGATTTGCTCTCCTAGATGGCAAACCAGAAGAAGCCTAGCACACCCCACTGGAGACAGCCCAGCCATGTTCCCTAACCCAGACCCTCACATTCAATTTCATTTCAATACAGTCAAAGAAGACCTACGAACAGAAGTGCAAGGAGGCGGATGAAGCTGAGCAGTCCTTTGAACGGATGAGTGCTTCAGGCAACCAAAAGCAAACTGAAAAGGTACCTCAGATGACAGTGCCATTTAGAGAGAAAACTGTGGTTTTTTCCTTTTTAAGGTACAAGAGAATACAGTTGAACAACCCATTCTGCAGGATGCCAGGGGCTGCTTTCCCTTCTAATTAACCCCTTAGAACCAAAATTAAAACAAAGCACCTTCCCAAGGAGGTCTTCCTTCACAAACCCTTTTGGTGACTCTGATATTGTTCTGTGAGAGGCCAAGGGTTTTTAAAAAGGCTGGAAGGGGACTAAGTTATCTAATTAATTTATCCCAGGCCATGACCTAATTGCTCTATGAATCCTGAAGGGAAACTGAATGAGATTTTTCTCCGAAATTATTCATAGAACAAAGCAACAAGTCAGAAGTATGCCATGGAGTTAGTTTTGCCTTTTGGTCATTTACATTTATTATGCATAGTATCTTACATTAAAATGCATATTTTCCCTCAATGTTTTTCTCCTTATGGTTAGTTTAATTTCAACTAGATTTACAAACTCAAAAATAAATCATTGGAAATTAAGGCACTGCAGTCCTTCATTGCATCATCTTGATACTTGTAGCTGACAATTCACTAACTTTTAACAGGAACATTTTACAGCAGAACAGATGGAGAAAACAAAATAAATGAAATCCCTTCAGCTCGATAAAAATCAGCGCCGTGTAAGCAAAAAGGATCAAAAATCATCTCAAGTAGCTGGGGGGGGGGGGGGGGTTTTGTGGTT